>CAUYLG010035340.1:0-95419 GCA_963573385.1 Cacajao melanocephalus
TCTTTGTGAAAGTTTTATGTATTTAAATGAACCCTTCCTATTTGAAAGCCTTAGCCAAGTTTGATGTTTCTACTTGAAAACAGACACATTTGAATTTAAGTGGCCCCTAATCCATTATCAAGACATAATCTTTTACTAATCGAGTGGGTTACAAATACTCAGAGGGGTCCCCGTTCTTCCCTGGTGGTGTGTGCCTAGTGATCTGAACCACTGGGGCGTCACTGCGCTCACTCATCGCGTCTGGAAGCGCAGCAGAGCCCAAGAGCTACCTGAGGCTTGCGTTGGGCTCGAGGAGGCTCTGGTACAACCTGCCAGGCCCCGGGGGTTCCCGCTGTGGTTCCTGAGCTTTGGGTGCGTTTATCATATTGGAGTATTGATCTCTCATTCATTCTACGGTTTTTGATTGACTAGAATTTTCCTGTTTGATGATTGTGTCAGGTGACTGGGAGGAAGATTTAATAGATGGATTATGGAGGAGTTCTGAATTTTAAAGAACTATTGTTAAATTGGGTTTCTTTTTCTTTTTTAAATCTTGTTTAGGTTTGTTCGGACAGTATTACCATTTTCTCAGGAATTTCAAAGAGATAAGCAGCCGAATGCACAACCCCAGTATCTGCACGGATCCAAGGTAGGCGCTGTGTGCCTGTGTCGGAAGCTTCGAGTTCATAATGAAGCATGTTTTCAAGTGTGGTTTCATTGGCTTGGTCGCAGTGACCTAAATATATCGCGCCATGTATGTTACGTTTTTCTTCCTTTCCATTAGCATTTTCCTGAAAAGTAGCAGTAATTTAAAACAAAAACCCGCCAACCAACCCAAAAAAGCCCTTCTCTGGAACTAGGGCATCCATGGTGTTGGGCCAGCTTGGCCTCGTGATGGGTGTCAGGCCAGTGAGACTGTTGAAAGATGAAAGGTTTAAAAACATCAAGCCAAGAGGCGAGTGGAAGCGGCTCACGCCCATTCCTGAGACAGGAGGCCCAGGGTGGCTGCCAGGCCTGACGCCCTGTGGAGGAGCTGAGCTGGAAAGCTGAGCCCGGGGAAGGTCTGACATCCAGAAACAAGGATGTCAGCCTGAGCCTGGAAGGCGGAAGCCCGGGGAACCCGGGTCTCCCATGTGTTAGATGGGACCATGTCCACCCGGGGGTGGCTGGGCTGGTCACAAGTCTGAGTATTATTAAGGGCTAGTTTCTTCGTTTCAAGCACCGGTATGATTTAGTAAGGAAAACATAAACACCGTAGCAGAGAAGAAAGATGAAATGAGCCACAAAATAGAGCAGAGCAAATACAAGTAGACCCCCAGCCTCGGTGGAGCTGGGGGCGGAGCAGCGGCTGAGATGGGGCAGGGGCCTGGCTACCCTGTGAGGAGGGAAGCCTTCTTCCCTGCTGCGGGTAGAGGTGTTCCCGGGCTCCGTGGTGGGGCCGGGCTGCCAGCACTCATGAGCATTTAAGTGTCCTCGCTTGTAGGAAGCAGGGACAATCATAGGACATTGCCTGCCGCATCTGCGGAATGCCTGGAGCCAGGATGGGGAGGGCCAGGCCCTGCCGCCCGCACACGGCCAGCACCTGGCTGCCTTCTAAGGCCCCAGCTGGGTCTGAGTTACACAACTGATGCTTCCCACGCTTTCCTTTCTAACCCTCTGCCCTTCAGAGCGAGGTCTTCTTCCAGTCCTCTGGGTGCCTTCCTTCTTACAGGGCCTTGGACCTGGCAGGAGCGCAAGCATTTGCACCTGGGAAGCAGCAAACACCGAATTGGGGCTTTGGTTCTTGGAGCGCCGGGGTCTGGGCATGCACTGCCTCTCCCCCACCCCTGAAAAGAGCGAGTGTGGGCCGGGGGTGGCTTTTTTACTGCCGTCAGAACGTCCCCGAGCAGCAGAGAGGCATCGTCTTCTCACTGTCTCTCAACTGTGGGCAGTGATGCCATGAAGGGATGCGAGGCTCTTTTTCAGGAAACAGGGTGGCTCTGTAAACATCATGACCTTGAAAATATGATCTCTTTTTGAAATGGAGTCTCGCTTTGTAGCCTAGGATGGAGTGCAGTGGTGCAATCTTGGTTCACTGCAGCCTCCACCTCCTGGGTTCAAGTGATTCTCCCGCCTCAGCCTCCCAAGTAGTTGGGATTACAGGCACCATGGGCAGCTAATTTTTTATATTTCGTTGTAGTAGTGGTGGGGTTTCACCATGTTGGCCAGGCCGGTCCTGAACCTGCGTCGTCCTCCCAAAGTGTTGGGATTACAGGTGTGAGCCGTTGGTGGTGCCGGGACTGAAGTTGACTTTTATGCAATAATTAGTTATACTCAAAAGGATGTTTCTTTAAAGGATTCAGTTTAGTGTTGTGATGCTTCTGCTTCTGAAAGTAAAATGTAGCGTTTTACCTTTAGAGCTGAAAGAAATTTTGTTATTTTAGAAGATAGGACTAGAAAGTTGAGTGAGTAAGAATACTTTCTTGGGTGTCTGTGAACTAAAAGATTTGCTGTGGGCTTCTCTTCACTTTGAAATGTTTAATCCCTGTTTTAGGCATAACAATAAAATAAGTTTTTGTCACTCCCTGATAAAGAGGAGAGGTATTTGTGCACAGAGGGCACCAGGCGGAGGGGCTCCTTCCCCACCCCGCCCGAAGCGGATGGCTGTGGAAGCAAGGGTAGGCGGGCAGCCCGACCGTGTGGGTCCCTGCACCTGCAGCTCTGCTGGATTGAGTCCTGGAAGGGGCCTCGTGGGGTTGGTTTTTGAGATCCCAGGATAGCACCATGGTGACATCCTTGCTGCCCAGTGTGTCTGTGTGCCCTTTGTGCTGTCAAAGGATCTTTACACATGTTTTTATTCTCTAGGATTTTCCTCCAGGAGGGCAGGGAGGCACTGTTGCTTCCATTAAGACACAGACCTGAGCCCATAGTTCTGGAGCAGTGGTGCACATTTGCCTTGAGGCGGCCCCCACACCATCAGAGCACCCTGCTCCCCTGTGTGCATGGCCACCCCCTCAGGGATGGCTCCAGGGAATGGGCACTTGGGGGCATTTGCAAAGCTGATGCCCTTTTGGAGGGAAAGAAATATTTGATGATATGAATTTGATTTTTTTTAGTTCAACTGTTTGTAACTGAATTTGAGCCTCAATGTAAGAGATTTCTGCCTCCCTTTCAGAAACTGTTTGTGGTGTTTTACTACAAACAGAAACAGTGAATTGTTTTTTTTCTGACAGTCTGTCACCCAGGCTGGAGTGCAGTGGCGTGATCTTGGCTCACAGCAACCTTCGCTTCTCGGGTTCCAGTGATTCTCCTGCCTCAGCCTCCTGAGTAGCTGGGATAACAGGCATGCGCCACCACGCCTGGCCAATTTTTGTATTTTTAGTAGAGGTGGGGTTTCACCATGTTGGCCAGGCTGGTCTTGAACTCCTGACCTCAAGTGATCTGCCCACCTCAGCCTCCCAGAGGGCTGGGATTAAGGCATGAGCCACTGTGCCTGGCCATAAACCAGTTTTTTTTTTTTTTTTTTTTTTTTTGAGACAGGGTTTCACTTTGTCACCCATGCTGATTGTGGCACAATCACAGCTCAATGAAACCTCTGCCTCCCAGACTTAAGCAGTCCTCCTGCCTCAGCCTCCCAAGTAGCTGGGACTACTGGCATGCACCACCAGGCCTGGCTCATTTTTGTATTTTTTATAGAGATGGGGTTTTACCATGTTGCCCAGGCTGGTCTCAAACCCCCGAGCTCAAGCAGTTCTCCTGCCTTGGCCTCCCAAAGTGCCGGGACTACAGGCGTGAGCCACCGTACCCAGCCCTAAAACAGTAATTTTTTTTTTTTTTGAGAGGGAATCTTGCTCTGTCACCAGGCTGGAGTGCAGTGGCGCAATCTTGGCTCACTGCAACCTCCACCTCCTGGGTTCAAGTGAATCTTCGCCTCAGCTTCCGGAGTAGCTGGGACCACAGGCGCGTGCCACCACACCCAGCTAATTTTTTTGTATTTTTAGTAGAGACAGGGTTTCACCATGTTGGCCAGGACGGTCTTAATCTCTGGACCTCGTGATCCACCCACCTCGGCCTTCCAAAGTGCTGGGATTACAGGCGTGAGCCACTGCACTTGGCCTTTTTTTTTTTTTTTGAGAAGGAGTCGCACTCTGTAACCCAGGCTAGAGTGCAGTGGTGCAATCTTGGCTCACTGCAACCTCTGCTGCCCTTGTTCAAGTGATTCTCCTGCCTCAGCTTCCTGAGTAGCTGGGATTACAGGTGCCTGCCACCGCGCCTGGCTAATTTTGACAGTTTTAGTAGAGACCGGGTTTCACCATCTTGGCCAGGCTGGTCTTGAACTCCTGACCTCATGATCCACCCACCGCGGCCTCTCAAAGTGCTGGGATTACAGGCGTGAGCTACTGTGCCCGGCAGTAATTTTCTGTTAGGTTATTTAGACACATACAAGTGGCATCGATGTTGGCCACCCATCTTATACATATTATATAACACTTTTCAAGGGACCCACTCAAGAACAGGCTGGATACTAAAACAGATGATGTCCGAGTTGAGTTGTATGCTCACCGCAGACAGCCTCTGCACCCACCGGCACTCAGGCATGCCACGCACACCTGCTTCTGCTGCAGTACGAGTCACAGTGTTTATATCTGTGTGATTATGGAATACACAGCGAGTGCTTTTTTTTTTATGACTATTGAACTAGGGCTAGTATCTTGCAGGAATAAAATTAACTTAGATGAGTGACCCATTTACACAATGACCTTTTTGGTTCTTGGTCACCCCACCACTTACAGCATGCCTGCTCTCGGCAAGACACTCTTTTGAGCACATTACTAGTATTCTTTATCTCATAAGTAAGATTATCCCCAATTCATGAAGGCTCAGAGTGTCATGAAAATTAGAGAACCCCAGTTGCACGACTGGCGAGTCCAGAGCCGGCTCTGTGTGGTGTGACCCACCTCCTCTGCTTTTTGAACGAGGCTGGAGCACGGGCAGCAGAGTGTCTTGAACTGAGCTGTGTGGCTGGGCATCCAGAGTGCTTCCTCTTCTGAGTTTAAGTCTTTCACAGCACAGCGTTTGAGATGGTGCCCCTCCTCAGAAGTCATGCCTCCTCCTCCTCCCCTCAGTAGTTAAGTCACATATGCTGTTTGTTACCCAAGCTGTGTTGTCTCTTGGATGTGTCCCCTTTGGGGTGAGCTGAGTCTACTGGGAAGCCAGACACTGGGCAGGGGACTGGCAGCCCAGGACCATGTGTTCATTGAGTGATGCCGCCTCTAAGGGCCATGAGCCCAAGCCAGCCAGGGCAGGTCTGAGAATGAATTCTCTCACTTGTAACATGAGGTCATTAGATTTCACTAATGATTTTCATGTTCTTCTTTTCAAGCATCGAACCTGTTCTCACGCAAAAATATTACACAGAATCCCAGCACATAAAGCCCAGGGTGCTACTCTAAGGAGAGGATGGGAGGAGGGTGTGTGGGCTGATGATCTGTAGATGGCTCCTTCAAGGTTGCAGGAGACTGCAGAGCTTGGGCCTGGGACCGACACTGGGTGGGGTTTCTGTCCTTCAGTGTTGTCCGATCTGGTCACCGTAGTATTTTATAATCAGTTTTCACTCTTTCTTTTGGGGGGTGGTCTCATGACCCTCCACACATAGAACTCGGAGTCTCACAGCTTCTGTTTATTCCAGCGAAGGGGTACAAAGCAGGATCAGTAATGGAAGACAGATCAGTCAGAGTCTGAAGAAAGCAGGAGTTGCTGTATTAATATCAGATAAAGTCAACTTCAGAGCAAAGAATATCGCCAGGGAGATTACGTAATAATAAGAATCAAACCACCACCAAAAACATATAGCAATGCTAAATGTTTATGCACCAGACAACAAGGCGTCTGTACTTGAACCAAAAACTAATAGAAGTAAAAGGAGAAGTGAACAATTCCACAGTCACAGTTGGGGACTTCAACACTCCTTTTAGTAATTGACAGAACAAGTAGAATTAGCAATAGTAGAAAAGAACTGAATACCACCATCGACCAACAGGATCTAATTAACATGTGTAGAATACTCTACCCCACAACAGCAGAATATATCCGTTTTTTCAGATGCCCATGATACAATCACTAAGGTAGGCCATACCCTGGGCCATAAAACTAACCTCAACAAAATTTAAAGAACTGAAGTCCTGTGGAGAGTGTTCTCTGACCACAGTAAACTCAAACCAGAAACCAGTAACAAAAAGATAACAAGAAAATCTCTGTATGCTTGGAAATTAGCCCACTTTTAAATAATCCTTGGGTCGAAGAGGAAGTCTCAAGGGAAATTAAAAAATACATTGAATTAAATGAAATGTAAACATACTAGAGGGTGGGAGAAAAAAAAAATAATAAACATACCAAGATTTGTGGTATGCAGCTGAAAAAGTGCTGAGAGGGAAGTTTATGGCACTGGATACTCAGAGTAGGAGTCTCCTGTGGTCTGCACCAGTGTCCTTAGACTGCTGAGTGATGTCCTTCTGCAGGAGCCACCGTGATACGGTTTGGCTCTATGTCCCCACCCAAATCTCATCTCAAATTGTAATCCCCACATCCCCCATGTGTCAAGAGAGGGACCTGGGGGGAGGTGATTGGATCCTGGGGGTGCTTCCCATGTGATGTGAGTTCTCACAAGATCTCATGGTTTGATAAGGGGCTCTTCCCCCTTTGCAGTCTCTTCTCATTCCTGCCACCAGGTGAAGAAAGCCCTTGCTTCCCCCTTTGACTTCCGCCATGATCGACGTTTCCTGAAGCCTCCCCAGCCATGTGGAGCTATCAGTCAATTAAACCTCTTTCCTTTATAAATTACCCAGTCTCGGGTATTTCTTTATAGCAGGGTGAAAATGGACTCATAGTAAATTGGTACTGGTAGACTTGGGAACTGCTATAAAGATACTCAAAAATGTGGAAGCGACTTTGGAACCAGGTAACAGGCAGAGGTGGGAACAGTTTGGAGGGCTCCGAAGAAAGTAAGATGTGGGAAAGTTTGGAACTTTCTAGAGACTAGTTGAGTGGTTTTGACCAAGATGCTGATGGTGATATGGACAATAAAGTCCAGGCTAAGGTGGTCTCAGATGGAGATGAGGAACTTGTTGGGAACTGGAGCAAAGGTCACTCTTACTGTACTTTAGCAAAGAGACTGGTGGCATTTTGCCCCACCCTAGAGATCTGTGGAACGTTGAACTTCAAAGAGATGATCTGAAATTGGAGCTTCTGTTTAAAAGGGAAGCAGAGTATAAAAGTTTGGAAAATTTGCAGCCTGGTGATGCGATAGAAAAGAAAAACTCATTTTCTGGGGAAGAATTCAAGATGGCTGCAGAATTTTGACTGTCAATCACCAAGACAATGGAGAAAATGTCTCCAGGGCATGTACGAGGCAGCCCCCTCCCATCATAGACCCAGAGGCCTAGGAGGGAAAAATGGTTTCCTGGCCTGGGCCCAGGGCCCCTGCATCCCAGTTGCTAAAAGGGGCCAATATACAGCTCAGGTTGTTGCTTCACAGGGTGCAAGCCCCAAGACTTGGTGGCTTCCACATGGTGTTGGACCATCTAGATTTCAGAGAATATGTGGAAATGCCTAAATGTCCAGGCAGAAGTTTGATGCAAGGGTGGGGCCATCGTGGAGAACCTCTGGTAGGACAGTACAGAAGGGAAATGTGGGGTTGGAGCCCCACACGCTGAGTACCCACTGGAGTACTGCCTAGTGGAGCTGTGAAAAGAGGGCCACCCTGTTCCAGACCCGTCAGCTTGCACCATGCACCTGGAAAAAACAAGGCACTCAACATCAGCCTGTGAAAACAGCTGGGAGGGGGACTTCATCCTGCAAAACTACAAGGGTGGAGCTGCCCAAGACCACGGGAGGCGACCTCTTACACCATTGTGACCTGGATGGGAGGCATGGAGTCAAAGGAGATTATTTTGAAGCTTTAAGATTTAATGACTGCCCCACTGAAGGTCAGACTTGCACGGAGCCTGTATCCCCTTTGTTTTGGCCAATTTCTCCCATTTGCAATGGGAGTATTTATCCAATGCCTGTATCCCTGTTGTATCTTGGAAGTAGCTAACTTGTTTTTGATTATACAGGCTCATAGGTGGAAGGGACTTCACTTGTCTCAGATAAGACGTTGGACTTGGACTTTTGTGTTTTGAAATGTGAAGACTCATGAGGAACTAGGGACCAGGGCAGAGAGATAGATAAGGTTGGGCTGTGTCCCCATCCAAAACTGACCTCACATTTTAATCCCCACTATCCCCACGTGTCAAGGGCGGGGCCTGGTGGGAGTTGATTGGCTCTTGGTGGCAGTTTCCCACAAGCTGTTTTTGTGAGAGTGAGTGAGTTCTCATGAGATCTGATGGTTTTATAAGGGATTCTTTTGCTCTCTTTCCTCCCTTCTCTGAAGAGGGTGCTTGTTTCCCCTTCAACTTCTGCATAGTTGTAAGTTTCCTGAGGCCTCCCCAGCCATATGGAACTGTGAGTCAATTAAACCTGCTTTTTAAAAATAAATTATGCAGTCTTGGGTATTTCTATATAGCAGTGTGAAATGGACTAATATACACCCTAACTCACCCTCTCACCCAAAAGGGGCCTCTCTCCCAGCTCCAGGGCACCCTGTGCATCCTGAGAAGGCAGCTCCCCCGGCCCCTTCAGGGTCTGACCTCGGGCATCCTGCTGGGAGACAGCGAGGCAGGGGGAGACTCTGAGTTGTATTCATTTCTCATTGCAGACTTCAAAATGGCATCTAGGGAATTGGCAGTTAAACAAATGTTGAAACACCAAATGGTTTTCTTTTTTCATTTTAGCAGGTTTCTTTTCGGTGGCAGGCTGAGTGGGTTTTGTAACTATGCCAGTTAAGGGCAGTAGATTTTACAAGGCAGGAGACTTCACCTGAGCTGGTGTGGTGACTGATCTTCCCATGCAATTCCTCATCAGCACATGTGTGCAGCGACCATGCTGAGAGCTCTGTGCCCTGTTTTCCAGGCTTTGAACTTGGCCTACTCCAGCATTTACGGCAGCTACCGGCACTTTGTGGGGCCTCCGCATTTTCAAGTCATCTGCCGGCTCCTCGGCTACCAGGGTATTGCTGTGGTCATGGAGGAGCTGTTGAAGGTTGTCAAGAGCCTGGTGAGTGTCCCTAGACACCCTCCTTCACAGCCTGGATTCCCAGGGCCTGCAAGCAAAAGGGTCTCCCCCGTCTGGACTGTGATTCTCCAACAGCTGGATTAATTCAATTTGGCTTCAAACACTTCTACCCATATATAGTTTGGTATCTCCCTTATCTTTCCAAACTCAAGAGAATGGGTCCAGGTTGTTTTAACTGATACATAGAGCTTTTATTTGTATGTATAGAGATGGAGTCTTGCTTTGTGGGCCATCTTGGCCAGCCTGAATTTAGTTTTCTATACATAACATATTGGTCATTCACTGAGAGAGATGTTTTTATAGTCTTTCTTATTTATTTATTTATTGAGATGGAATTTTGCTCTTGTTGCCCAGGCTGGAGCACAGTGGCGCCATCTCGGCTCACTGCAACCTCCGCCTCCTGGGTTCAAGCAATTCTCCTGCCTCAGCCTCCCCAGCAGCTGGGATAACAGGCACGTGCCACCACACCTGGCTAATATTTTATTTTTAGTAGAGATGGGGTTTGTCCACATTGGTCAGGCTGGTCTTGAACTCCCGACCTCAGGTGATCCACCCACCTTGGCCTCCTAAAGTGCTGGGATTACAGGCCTGAGGCACCACGCCTGGCCCATCCTTTTTTATGATGTTAATAATCTTCTGTGCCTGAGACCATGTGAGTTTGGTCATTTGGCACAGCCATCACCCCATGACCTCAACAGCTTCTTCCAGGACCCTCCACTAGGGGGACTCTGCCTCAAAACCTGTGGCAGCTTGGAGGGTGTTAGCATTGCTGACCTCACCACAGCTAAGCATGGAGCTGCACTCAGGAGCACAGATGGCATCCTGGGGGAGCCTGGAGCTGGCCGTGCTCACCACGTTCGGGGGCATCGCCATGGGAGACCCCTGGTGGCACAGCTCTCCCCTCACTGTGGCACCTTGGGGCCACTTTCATCTTGAAAGGGGAGCCCTGTTTCAGAACATGAATTCAGCCATGGGAAGCCACCTGGTGATGGTTGCTCTCTCTTCAGGGGCAGATTTCATTCCCCAGCCACGCGACCCTGCAGCCTGCTCGCTACCAAGCTCTTTGCTGACAGACTCATTTCAGGGCGTGTGCTCCGGTGCTAGCGGAGCCGGGTGGGGAGGCTGATGGAGCCTGTCTCATCTCCCCCGCAGCTGCAGGGCACCATCCTGCAGTACGTGAAGACGCTGATGGAGGTGATGCCCAAGATCTGCCGCCTGCCCCGGCACGAGTACGGCTCTCCCGGTGAGTGCGGGCGCGTCCGGGCATGCGGAACTCACAGTGCTGTCCGGGGAGAGGTCAGAAAGGAATTCAAGTCAGAAGGATTGAAAAGGATTAGATTTGCCACATGGGAGAAGGCAGCAGACAGATAAATGCACCTTACAACCAGAAAGGAGGTATATTGGGGTCACTGTCTGCAGGTGGAGAGCTGAGGGGCCCAAGAGATCCACCCACAAGAGTTGAGACGACAGGGCCCTGAACACCACACTCTCCTGTGCCCCTGCGAAAGAATCGGCCACCAGATGAGGCCAGGGAACCAGCTGCCGGGTCCTGCGGCCCTGCTGGGCCTATGGGGGCGTGAGCCTCAGAGACAGCCCCACTCCTGCCCCCGGGCAGTCCTGTCCAGTTGCAGGTCCTGCTTTGAGGCCCTCAGGCAGGTGTGTTCTTGGACAGGCCCACATGACTTGCTGTGGGCTGGTGGGTTGGTTTGGGGCTATGCAGATAAACAGCTTTAGTGATCTCAAAAAGCATTGTCTCATGGTAAAATTGTACGACAGGGACCTTTGTCACGTAACAAAACTACTTTTAGTCTCTTACCTGGCAGAGTCTTCTTGAAAGCTGGGCAGTTGAACACTAGCCTTGTCTTGTAAAGTGACTTGAGGCTGCACGTGGGTGACCAATGAGACACTGTCTTGATGGGCAGTCTGTGGGCCTGGCTGAGCCCTTGAACACTGCCCAGGACTTTTTGCTTTCTGGCACCTGCCCAGGGCTGTGGCTGGTGTTTGAGGAGAAGATAAGGTGTCTCCCTCAGCCCCCATGGGGAAGTGACCAACGGCACATGGGGAACCCCTCAGCACTGTGGGGAAGTGACCATCGGCACGTGGGGAACCCCTCAGCACCGTGGGGAAATGACCATCACATGGGGAATCCCTCAGCACCGTGGGGAAGTGACCATCAGCACGTGGGGAACCCCTCAGCACCGTGGGGAAGTGACCAACGGCACGACCCTGGCCCAAGAGAATCCGATTTCAGTTGTCAAAAAGTAGATGAGGAATCCTGGGATGCTCAAACCAATGCTTGTGTCATGACTGGAGATGAAAATTTCAGATGTTGAGGGGAAGCCATCTTGGCCCAGTGTGGCACAGGGAAAGCTTGCTGGGGATGACAGGTGCAAAAGCGTCCCCGCCCCTGCCAAGTGGGACCGAGTCCCTGTGGCGGTGCTGAGAGCTGGGAGGAGCGGGGGTGGGGACTGCTTCTGTAGGGCAGGAAGGGCCGGGTCAGGCCTCTGGTCCTTGGGGCAGGGGCACGTGGGCGAGTCCTGCTGGGACCAGGGTTGAGGTCTGCTGAGCCTCCCACTTGGCTCTTCCTAGGGTAGCTTCTTCCCTCCTGCTGCCATGTGCATTGTGGAGTCAGCGCCGGTTTCTGTCTGGGCTGGAGTTGAAGCTGTAGATCGGCTGGGCCTTCTGTCCCACATCTGCGCCGTACGTCTTTTTGTGCCTCATTCCACTGTCTGGGACGCTGCTGAGACGCCTGCCTTGCTCCGGAGCCGGCATGGGGTGCGGCCTCCTGTTGGGTGTGCTGTTAGTTAGCTGCCCTTTCTCAGATCAGGTCCAGCCCCTTCCGTGCCTGCAAAGAGAGATCGATTTTTGTCAAATACCTTGTCCGCTCCCACTGGGGATGATGGCGCAGTCTTTCTTCTTGTGATGTGGTGACATTTCATATCATCATAGTCTTCTCTAAAGATAGGGTGTTGACTGGAAAAGTGGCCTCAGAGCCAAGGCCCAGGGCCACAAGGTGTGTGGAAGACGTGCCCAGGTGCTGAACAAACCACCGCTGCAGGGAAGATGCTGCGGATGGGACGTTGTGGCCGTCCTTAGAACCGGGCTTGATGGCAGGGTCAGAACAGCAGGTGCGCCCGGCTGTGGACCAGGCTGCCAGGTCCTGGCCCCTCCGCCCCCAACCCCGCCTCACTCCCACCTCCATAGGTATCCTGGAGTTCTTCCACCACCAGCTGAAGGACATCGTGGAGTATGCGGAGCTGAAGACGGTGTGCTTCCAGAACCTGCGGGAGGTGGGGAACGCCGTCCTGTTCTGCCTGCTCATCGAGCAGAGCCTGGTGAGTGCCCATCCGGCCTGGCCCACCCCACTGGCCACCGGTGGAGCTTCCTTTGGTGGGTTCTTTAGTGGGGGTGTGGCAGCAGCCGTGTGGTAAAGCACCGTTCTTTTTCATGACCATTGAGGCTTTAGTTTGAATTTGTTCCCTCCAATTGAAAAACAAAAATGTACTGTAGTTCATTGTCTCAAGAATGTTGTTCTGTGTGAACGTAATAAAACGGTTTCATTATGTGACGTTTTCAACATCTAAACGAACACATTTGGTGTGCTGGTGAGGTCTAAAGCATTGCTGCCTAGGAGGGCTCTCTGTGGGCCGAGGAACTGAGTGCTAAATGTTACTGAATTACACCTGATTTAAATCTGAACAGCTACATGTACCCCAAGGCAGACAGCGCAAGTGGCCCCCCGGGAGCCCACCCCCTCTTAGGATGTGGCACGGTATCTCCTTGTGGTGCCATCTGGCTGTCCCTCTGTCCTGTACATCACAGCAGCTCAGTCTACAACCTCCTGGACTGGGAAAGCCATTGGGAAATGGACTCTCGTGTGGCCTTCTCCTGCTTCCCTCGTGACTATCGAGTTGGGCCTCTGTCTGTTCATTGCGTCTTCTTGTTTCTTTCTCTGTGAAACGCCCCATTGGGTTCTTGTGCCTGTTTTTCTACAGCTCAGTCTTGTGTAGCGCCTTCATGAGCTGCTCATACTGCAAATTCTTCTCCCATTTGTGGCTTATCCTTTTACTCTGATAGTGGTGATTTTTGGTAAAGTGCTCTTAATTTGAATGTAGCCCTTTTTTTAATGATTAGCACTTTCTGTATCTTTATTTTTTAATCTACCATGTGCACACAGAACTTGTCTCTTTTTAAAGCTGTTTTCCCTGCCTTGGGGTCATGAAGGCATTCCTTTACATTCTCATATAAAAATTTTGAGCTCTGCCTTCTGCGTGGACGTCTGTAATCCCTCTGGAGTTGGTCTTTGTGTGTGCTGTGAGATGCAGAGGAAGCATCTTTCTTTCTCAGTGGGGACCCCGTTGTCCCTCCTCTAGTGGCTGAAGGGCTCCTCCTCCCACTGCTGACCAGTGGTGTCCCCTGCCGTCTGCCAGCTTTTCATGGGCACGCTGGCCTGTCTCCTGGCTTCCTGCCGCATCCCGCTGGTCCAGGTGTCTGTCTCTGGCATCACAGCATGTCATCTGGCTCATTGTCGCCCTGACAAGACTCGATTCCCACCTCGGCGTGTTCCCTGCCTAGCTCCTCTTCATCAGCATGTTCCCTCCTCAGGGCTCTTTGCTCTGCCATTTTCGGATTGGTTCGCCACATGCCCTGGTGAAGCGCATTGGCTTGTGCATAGGAACTGCCCTGCATCTCCAGCGCTGCCTGGGGAGACGTTTCCTATGTTGTTTCTCAAAGCAGTCTCTTGTCTTCATGTCGCCAGTAGATTTGCAAAGGCAGAGTTGTATTTGGGAAGAACGGGGCAGACTGCCGTCAGACTGCTGGGCCTCTGGGGTCTGAGGCTCTGGACCATCCGCCTCACACCTGCCTGCCAGTAAAAGAGTGTGTTAGCTCACGTGTCAGGGGAGTCCTAGGTCAGGCGTGACACATCTGGGAGCAGATCGCCTCCATCCGACCTGCCCCTTCATTTCCCCATATCCTCACACTCCTAGGCAGACCCCAAGTGGTTTCAAAGAGGGACTGCAGCAGCCTCATGCCCTCATTGTCCCAGCCACCCACAGGCTTGCTGGGGACCCCACGTGAGCATCCCCTCCCACGCTGCCCTCCCCACTGCGAGTGTGAGGGGCACAAGATGGAGAACCCACCTGTGTTCAGGCTAGCAAAAAGCCAGTGTCCAGTGTGGCCCTGCTCTAAGGACATATTCCCCAAATAATTGTGAATTTTTAAAAGCCAGATAAGTTAGGAAGCATCCCTTTAAATATAACCTCTCGCTATGAATTTTAAATATTTAATGTAGGAATATTCCCTTCATGGGTGACTTTTCCTCAGAGGCCTCTCCTGCCCTCCCTCATGACTAGCAAGGTGGGCGTAGAGCCTAAGGTGTACCCCATCTCATCTGCTTAGTCCATCTTGTGTTGCTGTAGCAGTGCCTGAGACTGAGTAATTTATGAATAAAAGGAGTTTATTTGACTCATGACTCTGGAGGCTGGGAAGTCCAAGATCAGACAGCTCATCTGTCAGGGTCTCATGCTGCTTCAGCTCGCTGGGAACCCAGAAAGGGAGGTGAGTGTATGCAAAGAGAACAAACATAAAAGGCAATCTTGTTTCCAACAACCTGCTCTCACAGGAACTCATCCATTCCCACAAGAACTAATCCAGTCGTGGGAGAACTAACCCAGTCTTGTAAGAAATCCGTCACCTCTCAAACAGACCACCTTCCAACACTGCTACCTTGGCAATTAAGTCTCGCCATGAGTTTTGGCAGGGACAAACCACATCCAAACCATAGCCTCTGTGTATGTGCAAGCCTGAGGATGGTTGTCTGGTCATTGGCCTCAGGTCAGCCAGGTGAGACAGCGTGTGGAACTGATTTAGATAGTGGCAAGGACCCATTACGGCTGGTTTCTCTTCTGTCCAGCTGTCCTTTCTGGAAATAAGATAAACTCCCAAAACTTTCTTTACCTACAAAATGAATGTCAAGCAGTCCTGGGATGGACATAAACAATTACAGAACCACACGAGTTTGAAGCAGGCAGGACGGAATTTACTGGGACAGTCTCTTAGCTCAAACAGTTTCTGTGCATTGTCACGGCAACAGCTGGCCCTCTTTGGCTTCTGGATGGAGTGTGATGCTGCATTAGAAGCTTAGGGAAAGAGATGTGGAGCAGATGGCGTCTGGCCGGCTGCTGGCACTGGATTGACATTGATGAGTATGGAAAAGTCTTTCTTCCTCTTGGTCTTAGTTTTGCATCATCTCTGGGAGGTCCTCAGAAGTTAAAATCTCACTGTCAGCATTTCTTGATTTTTCCAATAGCCGTTTCTTTGTTTAATCATTTCTTTTACTCCTGTGGAACTTTAAGATTTCAGCATGGCTGTAGCGTAGGAGGCACTGAAGGCCCCATCTTTGCCTGCTGCATAGGGTGTTGAGCGCACTGTGGTCTGGAGGCCCTTCCTAGTGGCCTGAGATCCCTCTCCTGAACAGCAGTTGCGCTATTTTTTAGCGTCTTTGGGTCCATGGTGGATTTTTGGGGTTCTGCCATCCTTGTGATCCTGGAGGTGCATTCTCTCTACATATGCGTTATCCTGGAGAATGGGCCTCGTGTGTGGTTTTTATTACCTCGTAAAGGAGTTTGTGACCCACAACTTTATTTTGGGCTCTGTGGAGAATGAGTGGGTGTGGACACCTGAGTGGGCCTCCCCTGTTCCTTCCATCTCCCTTGTTTGCCTTCTCTCGGTGTGGTGCGGTGCGGTGCGGTCTTATCATTCCCTGTGGTTCTTAAGGGCCTGGTGGCAAATGAGCAAGGAAGGATGGGGCGAGAGCTGCCAAACTGGTAAAGCCTGGAAAACAGAGCCACATTCAACACTGGGTCTTACCTGTGTCTATATTTAAATTAATTAAATGTAACTAAAATGAAAAATTCAGTTCCTCAACTGCACAAGCCACATTTCAAGTACTTACTAGCCGTGCATGGCCTGGTGGCTGCCATTATGGAAGGACAGACATAAGCATTTCCATTATCACAAAGAAGAGTTTATTTCATGCTAAAAGGCAAAGAGGCTCTTTGTTTTCAGCACCAGCTCTCTCTGTGGCCAGATCCTCTCCCTAGTGTGCCCTTTTCTCTGCTCTAGTCTTTAGAAGAAGTCTGCGACCTGCTGCATGCGGCTCCCTTCCAGAACATCTTGCCACGAGTCCATGTGAAAGGTGAGCCTGCGGACTCCCCCGGAAGTCCAGACTGCCCTCGGTGGGGGTGGTACCTACTCTGTGCAGCCAGAGAGCTAAGGGCCAGTGCAGATTGAGGGTTTGGTGTCTGTTTAGTCATACACAAGGTAATGAGGAGTATACAGAACCTAGTTACATCAAGTCTGAGAAACAGGGCTGCAATGTGATGTCTTAGAATTGCTTCCAAGTATTAACAGCAGGGGGAGTTGGGTATATAAGAAGCAAAGAGTGGCCATGAGTTGATAATTGTTGTAGGGGATGATGGGGACAGAGGCTCATTGTGCCATTTTCTGCTTTTGATTACATTTGAAATATTCAGTAAGTGAAAAATGAATATTGAGCAGAAGATCAGTCCTGCCAGTTTGAAATAAAATGTTAACTGAGCCAGGTTTGTAAAATAATTTTTAAAGAAAATGTGTACACGTGTTAACTTTAAAATCTTTTGTTTTTTAAACAAATTTAAACTTTTACAATTACCCTTTCATACAAAGGAGCAGAATATAGTAAAATATTTTTTCTACTGCAGAGGGGGAGAGACTTGATGCCAAAATGAAAAGACTAGAATCAAAGTACGCCCCGCTGCATCTTGTCCCACTGATTGAAAGGCTGGGGACCCCTCAGGTAATGTGTGCCATGGCGGCTGTGGCTGTTGCAAGCTGGGCATCCACGCCAGGGCAGGCAGCCCAGTTGGGAGCCAGACTGGAAGGCATCGTGAAATCCAACGGCCACGCGGCCGCTCCGGCTTCAGTGTCACAAGTGGGGTGTGCACCGGGACTGCTTCCCAGGGTGCTCGGGGACTTCAAATGAGCTAACGCTGGGAAAGGGCTTAGTGCATCACCTGGCACATAAGACTTATACAGACATCACTTGTCCGTGTCCAGCCCGTCATGAAGAAAGCTTTTCCACAGGTGTTTAAGAAGGGAAGAAATGAGGCCAGGAGGCAAGGTGTCAGGGCAGAGCTCCACAGTGAGCCAGCAGCTTATGCTAAGTCAGGGTTTCTCAGCCATTTGGGACCAGGTAACTCTTTTTATGGTGGGGGCTGGGTTGTCCTGTGCATGGTAGATGTTTAGCAGCATCCCTGGCCTCCACATTAGATGCCAGCAAACCTACCCCACCCAAAACACGTTTCCAGGGCCAGGTGCCGTGGTTCATTCCTGTTATCCCAGCACTTTGGGAGGCCAAGACAGTTCGAGACCAGCCTGGGCAACATGGCAAAACCCTGTCTCTACAAAAAATACAAAAATTATCCAGGTGTGGCGGCATGCATCTGTCATCTCAGCCCCTGGGAGGGCTGAGGCAGGAGGGTCTCTTGAGCCCGGGAAGTCAAGGCTACAGTGAGCTGTGATTATGCCACTGCACTCCAGCCTGAGCAGCGGAGTGAAATCCTGTCTCCAAAAAAAAAAAAAAAAAACCGCAGGACGTGGAGTAGCTGGATGCCTGCAGAGCCCATAGCAATCCGCTGCATGTTCCTCCTGCAGCAAATTGCCATTGCGAGAGAGGGGGACCTGCTGACCAAGGAGCGCCTCTGCTGCGGCCTGTCCATGTTTGAGGTCATCCTGACACGGATCCGGAGCTTTCTGGACGACCCGATCTGGCGCGGGCCTCTGCCCAGCAACGGGGTCATGCATGTGGACGAGTGTGTGGAATTCCACAGACTGTGGAGTGCCATGCAGTTTGTGTACTGCATTCCTGTAGGGACACACGAGTTCACAGTCGAGTAAGTGTGTGCTCAGAGCAGGACAAAGCCCCAGGGGAGGAGAGGGGCTGTGCGGCAGGGTAGGGTGTTAGGCCAGCCATGCTCCTCGGGAAGTGACCAGAAGCTCACTGAGCTGCTTTTTGGTCTCCTCAGTGGGGATTCTTCCTTGATGCCAAAGAGCTGACTCAGGACTTTAGTATTCTGGGAGTCTCTGAACCACAGCAATTGTATACGAGTTGGATGTGCATTTTTCTAGGTGGGAGGTCTGTAAGTCGTTCACCACAGAGGGGATATGACTTAAAAAGCGTTAGGAAGTAGCACACCAGAAAAGCCCAAGAAAGTATTTACCAAAATGAGGCAACAGCCATCTGCTGCCCGGCATTCTCCTCCTGGCTGTGGAAGGTGACTGTGTGGCAGACAGCAGTGCAGATGGAGACAGAAAAGACTTGGTAACATGTCACTCACCTCCCATTCTGTTTCTAGGCAGTGCTTTGGTGACGGGCTACACTGGGCTGGCTGTATGATCATCGTACTTCTTGGGCAGCAGCGGCGTTTTGCTGTGCTGGATTTCTGCTACCATCTACTTAAAGTCCAGAAACATGATGGCAAAGATGAGATTATTAAAAATGTGGTATGTGGATGAAAATCGCCTGCTATCTATGTTACAAGTTCTTGTTTTGGTGAATGTTCTTCGACCTAGTACCTAAGGTACCACCAACAGAAACTTTCTTTTCATTCCCAAAATGAATCTAGATATAACTGGCCAGTAAAGCATATTCTGGCAGAGAAAATCCTGTTTCATTTTCCTTCTCAAGGTACTTAGATTTACTTCAAGTCTTACAGAATCTGCATTTTCAGAACTTTGGCAACTGTTTCAGTCTTCAGGCTCCCTAGAAGTCAAAAGTGTGCTTTTTGGGCTGCTTTAAAGGCCTTTTGTCTTTGTCATTTTATGGATTCCTCATAGTTGAATTCTGGAAAATACTCAGCCATTATCTTTTGAAATATTTTAGCCTCCCTTCCATTCTCCCTATTCTTGCCATTCAGGACTTCAGTTAGACAGACATATATTATTAGACCTTCTCATTCTAGTCTTCACATCCCTCTGTTGAATTAGTTTTGTTTTGTTTTGTTTGAGACACAGTTTTGCTCTTGTTGCCCAGGCTGGAGTGCCGTGGCCCAATCTTGGCTCACGGCAACCTCCGCCTCCCGGGTTCAAGTGATTGTCCTGCCTCAGCCTCCTATGTAGCTGAGATTACAGGTGCCTGCCACCACGCCCAGCTAATTTTTGCATTTTTAGTAGAGATGGGGTTTCACCATGTTGGCCAGGCTGATCTCAAACCCCTGACCTGAGGTGATCCACCCACCTCGGCCTCCCACAATGCTGGGATTACAGGCATTAGCCACTGTGCCCCCAGCCCTGTTGTATTAGTTTAGTTTTCTGTTGCTTCCATAACAACACATCACCACAGGCTTGGCAGTTTAAATACCACTGATGATCTCACAGTTCTCTAAGTCAGATGCCAGGGTACAGCCAGGCTCAGCTAGGTCATCTGCTTGGTCCCATGAAGCCAAAATCAATGTGTCCGAGGTGCCGTGTTCACCCTGGAGGCCATCAGGCTTATGCACAGCTTGCAGCTGTAGGACTGGCTCACTCTTCCTTCTCATGCTTTCCAGGTGGCTGCCTCCAGCAACGATGGGTCGGGCAGCCTCAGCTTCTAGTCTTCCGCCACGTCTCCTGCCGCTAGCCAGAGAACATTCCCCTGATATAATGATACTGCGAGGACAACCCAGATACTCTCCCCGTCTTACAGACCAGGCTTAGCCACACCCACCCAGGCCCCGTGCAGCACAGGCTCCAGGTCATGGGCCTCTCCCATGCCATTTCCATGGCTCCCAGAGCTGTATCCAGAGTACTGTCTTCACGTGTCTTAGTTAACTCTCACTTCAGTGCTAATCTGCTGACCTTTTCCTCAGCTCTTCAAATCTTGGTGGTAACTGAGTTTTATTGTCTTAACTGAATTTTTTCCATCTCTTGCTTATTTATTTATCCAGTTAATGGATTCTATATTCTGTATCTATCTTTTCATTCTAACATCTGATGGCCTGGGCGGTATTTAAAACTGCTCTTTCCTTGTGTGTTGGGTTACTGGGGAGTCTTTATCTAATTGGATTTAATTTAGATTGCTTTCCTCCCAAGACGTGCACTTGCATCTGCCCATCTCTAGGGACTGCTACCACTCAGGGCACTGGCTGCCCCCTTACCACCTGCCATAGGCAGAACCAGCAGTGCTTTTTCAAAGCTTCTGGTTTGCGTGGATGTTCTTTTTTATTCACATTCTCTATTCCTGTTGTAGCAGGAGGGTCTGTCAAAGTAGCCTGTCAGTATTTCCAGACTGGAAGTCTAAACCTTCTGTTAGTTGACGGGCCTTTGTCCACTGACCACATCATCTTCATCCGTAGATCCCCAGCTCTGTGCAGACAGTAGGTTCTTAATTGCTGATGTGGAAGGAATAGGCTTGTAAGTTGTGCACGTAAATGAATCTACAGCAGCATGAAACAAACAGAGGAATTCTAAATTCAAAATATATTTATTGTTCCAACTGTTGCAAGAGATGGTATGTGGCTGGGAGTGGTGGTTCCTCATAACTATAGTCCCATCAGTTTGGGAGGCTGAGGCAGAGGAGGATCGCTTGAGGTCAGGAGTTCAAGACCATCCTGGGCAACAGACCTTGTCTCTACAAAAAAAATTTATTAGCTGCATATGGTGGTACATGCCTGTGATCCCAGCTACTCAGGAGGTTGAGGTGGGAAGATCTCCTAAGCCCAGCAGGGTGAGGCTACAGTGAGCTCTGATCATGGCACTGCATGCCAGCCGGGGCATCAGAGTGACACCCTATCTATCTATCTTAAAAAAAAACAAGTATGTGTGTCAATTCCGTTTGCTATTATTTTTCTGAGAAAATAGAATCCTGACATTGTGAAACATGAAGAATAAATAAATGTCCAGGTGTTAATAGTGAAACACCCTAATGTTCATGGTTGCAGCCTTTGAAGAAGATGGTGGAGAGAATTCGCAAGTTCCAGATTCTCAATGACGAGATCATCACCATCCTGGATAAGTACCTGAAGTCTGGTGACGGGGAGAGCACCCCAGTGGAGCATGTGCGCTGTTTCCAGCCGCCCATCCACCAGTCCTTGGCCAGCAGCTGAGGGTGTGGGCTGCACTCCGTAACTCAACGTGGCATGCTTTTCTCTATGTATTTAGTGAGATTTTTAGGGACTATTTTTCAATATCTCTATACCTGTCAAAGGGGGTGCTTTTCATCTAAAAGCTTAATTTTATAAAACTGACTTATTTTTCTAGACTAAAATTGTATATGCTTTTGGTAATTAGGAACTCTGAGTATACTGGCTGCTGATTGTTGCCATCACATTCTTACAAAATTACTGTTTTTCTATGGGATGTTCTGGCAGCTGGCTACGTCGTAAAATGCTGCTAGGCTCATCCATTCATTCCGTAAGAAACTTAATACCAGCAAATGTATTAAATCCTTACCAGTTACCATTAAATGTAACGATTTCGCTTTTGTTTAGGGATCTTTCTCAGGGTCTTTTATGAACAATCTTAGTTGTAAGTCATTGTTTCCATCCCTTTTTTGTATCAATGTTTCAGAAAATAGTGAACTTGATTCCCCTGCTTCCACTAAATCCAATTGTGACAAAATCTAACATGAGATCAGACTGAAAGGATGTAGAAATAAAACTCATGAGGTCTATTTGTGTTCGTTCATTTACTACAGCCCTGTGCTGCTTGGCTTGGCAAGGAACTCTGAATTAATCTGAGCTCGCACAACAGGCCCAGCTCGGATCTACAGCTTTTTATATTTAGAATTCCGCAGGCAAATGACATATAAAACGGCCACGTGGGCTGTTCCAATCTGGTTATGAAGAGGCTACTCAGTGCCTGTTACCTGTGCCCGTGAACGAGAGGAGGCCAGCCCTGTGGGAGATCAGCCGGGGACAGTGGGTGCTCCAGAAAGGGGCCGGGGAGGACTTGAGTCCAGCCTTCATCTGTTCCTCTCATTACACAGAGCTCACGTGGCTGAAGCTGGTCCATGTGACCTGTCAGAATGAAAGATGATAATTAGTCTAGACTACCAGTAGAGTCATCAACATGTTTTAGAATTGAGAAACTAAAGCCAAACTTTAAAGTATTAAGGCAATGAGGTTCTGAAAAGCCTAACTGGAAAAAAACGTTGCGCCTGTGTATTGTAAACAAATCGCAAGGCCAGCATGATTAACTGAACTTACTTTATGTCGTAACCTGGCAGTTGCTTTACATTATTTGGAGTATTGCAACTTTCTTCAATTCTAAAATTTTCTGTGGATGCCACGTTGCCATAAAAAGTGGGCCTTGCCTGAAACTCCAGAAGTATCACGCACGGCACAGAAAAGAAAGTGAACCATCCTGCTGTACTGCCAAACCTGAGTGACAAGAAGCTTAACACGACTATCTTTCTTTATAAAAAGTTCCCTACAAATGCTTTTGGTAATGTAAATAACCCTGGGGCCAGCATTCTGCTGCAGATTTAGAGGTGGTAGCTGTGCTTATCTTAGAAACCACAGAATAGGATGAAAAGAAAACCCATCTCACGTGCAAAGATACACAAAGGCTCAAAATAAAGGGATGGAGGAATACTTACCAAGCAATTGGAGAGCAAATAAAGCAGGGTTGCAATCCTAGTCTCTGATAAAACAGACTTTAAACCAACAAAAATCAAGAGACAAAGAAGGGCATTACATATGGTAAAGGGATCAATGCAACAAGAAGAGCTAACTATTCTAAATATGTACCCAATACAGGAGCACCCAGACACATAAAGCAAGTTCTTACAAAGAGACTTAGACTCTGGCACAACAACAGTGGGAGACTGTAACACTCCACTGTCAGTATTAACAAGGATATACAGGACTTGAACTCAGATCTGGACCAAGCAGACCTAATAGACATCTACAGAACTCTCCACCCTAAAAGCACAGAATATAGTCTTCTCAGCACATCGCACTTACTCTAAAATTGACTCCACAAATGGCAGTAAATCACTCCTCAGCTAATCCAAAAGAATGGAAATCATAATAGTCTCTCAGACCACAGTGCAATCAAATTAGAACCCAGGATTAAGAAACTCACTCAAAACCACACAATTACTTGGAAACTAAACAACCTGCTCCTGAATGACTACTGAATAAATAATGAGGGCAGAAATAAAGATGTTCTTCGAAACCAATGAGAACGAAGACACAACGTACCAGAATCTCTGGGACGCATTTAAATCAGTGTCTAGAGGGAAATGTGTAGCACTAAATGCCACCAGAGGAGCAAGGTAAGATATAAAATCCAACATCACAATTAAAAGAACTAGAGGAGGCTGGGTGCAGTGGCTTATGCCTGTAATCCCACCACTTTGGGAGGCTGAGGCCGATGGATCACCAGGTCAGGAGTCGAGACCAGCCTGGCCAACATGGTAAAATGCCGTCTCTACTAAAAATACAAAAAAAGTTGGCTGGGCGTAGTGGCACGTGCCTGTAATCCCAGCTACTTGGGAGACTGAGGCAGGAGAACTGCTTGAACCCGGGAGGTAGAGGTTGCAGTGAGTCAAGATTGTGCCACTGCACTCCAGCCTGGGTGACAGCAAGAATCCAAGATCCAACAAATTCAAAAGCTAGCAGAAGGCAAGAATTAACTAAGATCAAAGCAGAACTAAAGGAGATACAGACACAAAAAACACCTTCAAAAAATCAGTAATTCCAGGGGCTGGTTTTTTGAAAAGATCAACAAAATAGACCACTAGCCAGACTAATAAAAAGGAAGAGAGAGAAGATTCAAATAGATGAAATAAAACAATGATAAAGGGGATATCACCACCGATTCCACAGAAATACAAACTACCATCAGAGACTACTACAAACACCACTATGCAAATAAATCAGGAAATCTAGAAGATATGGGTAAATTCCTGGAGACGTACACCCTCCCAAACTAGACCAGGAAGAAGTTGAATTCGTGAATAGACCAATAACAAGGTTTGAAGTTGAGGCAGCAATTAATAGACCAGACGGGGTCACAGCCGAATTCTACCAGAGGTACAATGAGGAGCTGGTACCATTCCTTCTGAAACGATTCCAAACAATACATAAAGAGGGAATCCTCCCTAACTCATTTTATGAGACCAACATCATCCTGATACCGAAACCTGGCAGAGACACAACTGAAAAAGAAAATTTCAGGCCAATATCCATGATGAACATTGATGCAAAAAATCTTTAATAAAATACTGGGCAAAATGAATTGAACAGCACATCAAAAAGCTTATCCATCACGATCAAGTCGGCTTCATCCCGGGGATGCAAGGCGGGTTCAACACACACAAATCTATAAATATAATCCATAACATCAACAAAACCAAAGACAAAAACCACGATTGTCTCAACAGATGCAGAGAAGGCCTTCGACAAAATTCAACAGCCCTTTATGCTAAAAACGCTCAATAAATTAGGTATCGATGGATCATATCTCATTAAGAGCTATTTCTGACAAACCCACAGCCAGTATCATACTGAACAGGCAAAAACTGGAAGCATAACCAGCACAAGACAAGGATGCCCTCTCTCACCACTCCTATTCAACACAGTATTGGAAGTTCTGGCTAGGCCATCAGGCAAGAGAAGGAAATAAAGGGTATTCAAATAGGAAGAGAGGACATCAAAGGGTCCCTGTTTGCAGATGAATTGATTGTATATTTAGAAGACCCCATCGTCTCAGCCCAGAATCTCCTTAAGCTGATAAGCTACTTCAGCAAAATCTCAGGATACAAAATCAATGTGCAAAAATCACAAGCATTCCAACACACCAATAACAGACTAACAGAGCCAAATCATGAGGGAACTCCCATTCACAATTGCTACAAAGAAAATAAAACACCTAGGAATACAAGTAACAAGGGATGTGAAGGACCTCTTCAAGGACAACTGCAAACCACTGCTCAAGGAAATAAGAGAGGACACAAACAGATGGAAACATTACTGTAATTTAAATTGCCAAGTTTTGGCCCAGTGCGGTGGCTCACACCTATAATCCCAACACTTTGGGAGGCGGAGGCGGGCAGATCACGAGGTCAAGAGGTCAAGGCCATCCTGGACACCACAGGGAAACCCCATCTCTAGTAAAAAATATAAAATTAGCTGGGCGTAATGGCACATGCTATAGTCCCAGCTATTCGGGAGGCTGAGGCAGGAGACTCACTCGAACCCGGGAGGCGGAGGTTGCGGTGAGCTGAGATTGTGACACTGTACTCCAGCCTGGCGACAGAGCAAGACTCTTCTGTCTCCAGGAAAAAAAAAAAAAAAAAAAACCAAGTTTTATATGGCTTAATTACATACTAAATATACAATGTAATATTTAGGTATAAGACAATCTCAAGTGCTATAAAATGTTAACTAAGAATTTTTTATTAGAAAAAAAATTTTTTTATTAACCTATGCATGTCCAACAAGGGCTCTATACTCAAGCGGGAGAAAACTGGTTCTTTTATATACAAAGGACAGATGTAGGTACAGTATATAAACAGCTATAGAGTACATCTGTAGTATTAAATGACACGGAAAGAGGCGGTTAGGAAAAAACATCTAAAACAGCTCCTTAGAAGGCCAATAATAAACTTAGAAAAAAGGGACTTTTCATGCAACCAATGGTGAGCTGCGTGGGATGCCAGCACCGTCAGCGTGGGAGGCTCTTGGGGACCGATGGTTTGGCACTGACGCACCTTTGGGTAACCTCCAGGCAGGAGCCACAGACTGGAACAGATGAACGTTCTCTTCCCATCACCAGGTGGAAATTAACTCTGCCAATACTAAAGGCCAGTCAGTGGTTATGAGTGGACAGGTTCAACAGCTGCATGGGGTTCATTAGACCTTTTTTATTTTTCTACTTTTTCTGCATGTGTTTGCAATTTCCCATCAACTTCTTCATAAACATTTTCTAGAAACCAAAATACATAGTGGCCCAAAGGAGCTCTTAAGCAAAGTACTTGGTACAAACAGACCATATTTTATAAACATTTTAAGTCTGTTCTAAGCATTCAGACTTAGAAAAGAACTTTTCAACTTTTTATTGTAACATGAGCTAAATTTAAGAGATAACCCTAGTCTTCTATTTCCCAGAGCTGTTCAAAGTCTAAATGACAATATAACTCATTATGAAAATATACTGAAAAGTACAAGAGCTGACGTAAAACGGTAATCAAGGTTCCAGGCAGCATGGGATTAGGGTAAATGAAGAATAAACCCAGCCAGGCTGCAACAACAGGCCGGAGGCGCTGGTCTGATAAGGTGCTAAGGCAGCCATCGAATGCACACAGGAAGCCGGATTCACGGTGATAAATCACAACCTGAGAAATAGTTCCTTGTGGTGATTTCCGCCCTTTTTTTTGTTTTGTACGAGTTTCCTTCATTCAGTAACTTAAGTTTTCCCTTAATATTTCAAAAATAAAACCAATCATCAAACAGGAGCCACTTTTATAGGTAAGGTAAATCATAGGATAATGTATTGGGATAATTGTGTTCTTTTTTAAAATAAAAAAGCCTTATATGGCCAGGGATTGATGGAATGGGGATGACAAATGCACATTTCAGACTTTCATCACCAATGGAAAAATAAAACATTTTTATAGACTTGAAACTGTCATTAGTGCATTCAGATTTTGGAGAAGGGATGAAAATGTAAAATACTTCTACAACAATACAATGTTAATAGAAATCGTCATGTGCTGAGGTCATTTTAGTGAGCTACCACTGTTTAAATAGAAGAAAAGTAATTTCTTGGTCCAAATTAGTGAAATCTTTAAATAGATTGCCTTTAAAGAACATTATTTGAGGACAATGCTTTTTCAGATACATTCTAATATTCAAATTCACTTCATAACAATCACAGATTAACCTGTAATTACATCTTTCTTAAAAAGCTGTCAGATTTCCATTTCTTCGGGAGATACTGTCACCAGCGTGTTGTTCGATTCCACAGGTTAAGCTTTCTTCATTATTATTAAGAACTTCATACATGTTAGAGAGATTGCCATTCACTGCTTTCTCGTCTTTTCGAAAAGACACAGGCAGACTTGCTAGACTAAAGCTGACGTCTTTAAAGGCATGCAACAGGAATATCCCCACAATGATGGTAAAGAAGCCACTCAAAGTACCAATAACATCATCAACAGGCATATCCTGCCACTCCTTAAAAAGAATAGCTGAACAAGTTAAAACGGATGTTGTAAAGAATACGTAATAGATTGGAGTCACAATAGAAGTGTTGAATATGTCCAGGGCCCGATTTAGGTAATTAATCTGTGTGCTCACACAGACGAGAAGGCTCAGCAGCAGCACCCAGGCCAGGGGGTGCCGCAGAACAGGCTTTCCGGCAAACAGCTCCTTGATGGCGATGCCCAGGCCCTTCACACAGGAGACGGAAAGCGCGCCGATCACAGAGCAGATTGTGATGTACACAAGAATGTTTGTCTGTCCATGGCGAGGACCCACCACGAAGATTAGTATCAAGGCCACAATGACCACAAGGGTTGCAAAGACCACAAAACCTGAAGGAGGCAAAAGTTACATGAGTCAAATGGTTAGCTGCTTTTTTTTTTTTTAGACAGAGTCTTGCTGTGTTGCCAGGCTTCAGTGCAGTGGCACGATCTCGACTCACTGCAACCTCCACCTCCCAGGTTTAAGCAATTCTCCTGTCTCAGCCTCCCAAGTAGCTGGGACTACAGGCGCACACCACCACCCTAGCTAATTTTTGTATTTTTAGTAGAGACGGGGTTTCACCATGTTGCCCAGGATGGTCTCGATCTCTTGACCTCGTGATCCACCTGCCTCGGCCTCCCCCAAAGTGTTGAGATTACAGGCATGAGCCACCGCCCCCGGCTGGTTAGCTGCTCTTAAACACAGAATCCAAAACAAAATATAATAAACTTGATAGGGAGAAAAACTATGACCTGGAAATAAAAGTCAGCTTCATTTTGCTGCCCTAGCAGACGCACAACCACAAAAATTTACTTAGATGTACACACTGAAGATTAATGTGTGCTTCACAGTCAAATTCTCACACCCCTAACATTTCTGAAGCAGCATTTTATGCCTACTGAAGTGTTCTAACTCACAAGGCAACAGGGACAGTGGAATCAAAACAGAGGCAGAAATGGAGGAGGAGAAACCACGAGGTGGCCTTGAATGTCCAAAAATTTATAGATGCGGCTGGGCTCAGCAGCTCACACCTGTAATCCCAGCACTTTGGGAGGCTGAAGCAAGCGGATCACCTTAGATCGGGAGTTTGAGACTAGCCTGACCAACATGGAGAAACCCTGTCTTTACGAAAAATACAAAATTAGCCCGGCGTGGTGGTGGGCGCCTGTAATCCCAGCTACTCGGGAGGCTGACGCAGGAAAATCACTTGAACACGGGAGGCAGAGGTTGTGGTGAGCCAAGGATGTGCCACTGCACTCCAGCCTGGGCAACAAGAGCAAAACTCAATCTTTAAAAAAAAAAAAAAAAAAAGTTATTCATCAGGTTTTCCCTAAAAGGGGTTAACTTTTTTTTAAATTTGCAGACAACTGCTGGAGTAACCAGCAAGTCAAGTGGATAACTTGAAAGGTACCGTTGGGGTTCTGGTTGATATGGAGAATTGAAGCCAGCATGGTAACAGCCAGTAACTGTGTAGCACTGTGGGCCGGGCATTTTTCTCAGCAATTTGCACTCAACTACCCTGTGTCACAGATACTACCACCTGCATCTTCAGATGAGGAAACTGAGGCACGGAAGTCACATGAATTTACTCTTCCTTCCTCAAACTCCACTAATACATGGTAATAGGATTTTTAAAGACACAAATATACAAAATTAAGAACAAGACACCAGGTGCAGTGGCTCACACCTTTAATCCCAGCACTTTGGGAGGCCGAGAAGGGCAGATGACTTGAGGTTAGGAGTTTGAGAACAACCTGGCCAACATGGCAAAACCCCGTCTCTACTGAAAATACAAAAATTAGCCGGGCATGGTAGCAGACGCCTGTAATCCCAGCTACCTGGGGGACTGAGGCAGGAGAATCGCTTGAACCTGGGAGGCAGAGGTTGCAATGAGCCGAGATCGCGCCACTGCACTCTAGCCTAGGAAACAGAGTGAGACTGTCTCAAAAAAAAAAAAAAAAAAAGAAAAAAGAGAGGACCAAAGATAACAATACTTTATCTAAGTCAGAAACCAAAGGCTAATAACTGATACACAGATCCAAGAAAGCTGAATCCTACACATCAGCTGTGATCAAACATTAAAAAGCAATTCAGTTTACAGCACAGAATGCTCAAAAGGTACAAAGAGTCTCTGAAGTGGGGTAAAGCCAAGACTGAAAGTGAGGCCTGGCTGAAAAGTCCATTTGAGAAGCAAGGAGTCTCCTGTCCAGTGCAGTGGGGAGAAGCCAAAAACAAACAGAAAAGTGCAAAGCCCCCGTTTCTCCCACGTAGACGAGGAAAGCTTCAAAATAAACAACCGTCCCTCAAAAAACAAGAAAACTAATATCCTCAGAGAAACAAGAAAAACTATTATTAATAACCTCAGAGAATGATGAAAACAGCCAAACCTGGCACCCCAAATACCAACAAACAATGGATCCACATCAACAAAAAAAATCCTAACAAACAAGACATTTATTTGAGGGCATCGAAGAGCAATCAAAGTAGCCAGGACTTAAGGGGCCAAAATTCAGAGAAAACAGAAAAATCAGACCAACACGTACCTCTGCCTTCTCTCATGGGGCAACTGCTAAAAAGCAAGGAGTTGAGACGGCATGAAGGTCAATCAACACCGGCCTAAGCAGGAGTGGACTCGGTAAAAACAAGTTGGAATTTGGGGCTGCCTAAGCAGCTAGGACTTAATGGACCAAGACCCAGAAAGGAAGAGTAGTGAGCCCAAAATTCTGTGTGCATTTCCCCTTCTGGTGTTTCCTGGCACACAAGCCGCACAGCCAAGGTCAGAGGAGCCAAATGGAAAGCCTGGCCAGGAGGCCACAGGGCTAAGCAGGGATTTCAGGGTCTCAAGTTACTGAGGAACAGACCCTGGAGCTCTCGGTTTCTCAGGTGGAGGGGCCCAAACCAATATCCGAAGCTATCAGTTGAGAGCCACAGGGTTATAAACAAGAATAAAAGCAAACTGGGCCAGGTGTGGTGGCTCATGCCTACAATCCCAGCACTTTGGGAGGCCGAGACAGGAGGATCACTTGAGCCCAGGAGCTCGAGACCAGCCTGGCCAACATGACAAAACCCTGTCTCTACCAAAAAACAAATACAAAAATTAGGACAGGCACAGTGGTACGCGCCTCCAATTGCAACTATTTGGGAGGGTGAAGCGGGAGAATCACTTTAATCCGGGAGGCAGAGGCTGCAATGGGCCAAGATCACACCGCTGCACTCCAGCCTGGGTGACAGAGTGAGACTCCATTTCAAAAACGAGCAAACAAAAAAAGATACAAAAATTAGCCGGATGTGCTACCCCACATCTGTAGTCCCAGCTACTCAGAAGGCTGAGGTGAGAGGATCACTTGAGCCCGAGAGGCGGAGGCTGCAGTGAGCCATGATCGCACCATTGCACGTCAGCCTGGGTGACTGAATGAGAGCCTGTCTCAAAAAAAAAAAAAGAAGAAAAATGACATTTGGGGCTGGATGTAATAAACTAAAAAAAAGAAGAAGAAGAAGAAGAAAGGCCAACTAGAAAGAAACCAGGCTCCACAAAGCTTAAAGCAACACCTTCAGGGTGAAGGTGATCTGCCGTATTATTTTCTGCCTACCAGAAGAAATTTATATTCTCTCTGAAGGAAGAAAAACATCACTTAAAACCCTTACACCTTCTAATATCCTATGTCCAGCATTCAATTAAAAAAAAAGCCAACGCCGGTTACAGTACCTCACACTTGTAATCCAAGCACTTTGGGAGGCCAAGGCGGGCAGATCATTTGAGGTCAGAAGTTCGAGAACAGCTTGACCAACATGGAGAAACCCCGTCTCTACCAAAAAATAGAAAATTAGCCAGGCGTGGTGGTGCACCCCTGTAAACCCAGCTACTCAGGAGGCTGAGGCAGGAGAACTGCTTGAACCCAGGAGGCGGAGGTTGCAGTGAGCCAAGATCACACCACTGCACTCCAGCCTGGGCAAGTAAGAGTGAGACTCCATCTCAAATAAATAAATAAATAAATAAAAGACAAAAGACAAAACCAAATGCCTAAAAACAAAAGAGAAACACCACTACAGGAGCGGGCCCACAAAGAATTAAGAAATTAACGGTAGCAGACAAAGATTTTAAAGTAACTAGGAGTCAAAAGAACAGAATCCATAAACTCTTAGAAATTAACAATATAACCACAGAAATAAAAACTCAGAAGGGCTGGGAAAAAAAACTGAGAAAATCTCCCCAAAGGCAGAGCAAAAAGACAAAATGGTAAAATGAGGGGAAAAAACTAATGATCTAGGTTAGGGTTAGGATTCTAGGTCAAGAACTTCAATAAATAGATGAGTAAGAATCTTGCAAAGAAGAAACAAAGAGTATCAAAGGAGTATTCAGTTCCCAAAAGTCAGACATAAATTTTCAAATTAAAAAGACCCATCAGGCCAGGCACGGTGGCTCATGCTCGTAATCCAAGCACTGGGAGGCTGAGGTGGATCACCTGAGATCAGGAGTTAAGACCAGCCTGGCCAACATGGTGAAATTCTGTCTCTACTGAAAATAAAAAAAACTATCTGGGCATGGGTGGCAGGCGCCTGTAATGCCAGCTACTTGGGAGGCCAAGGCAGGAGAATCATGTGAACCCAGGAGGCAGAGGTTGCAGTGAGCCGAGATTGCATCATTGCACTCCAGCCTGGGCGACAAGAGCGAAGCTGTCTCAAAAAAAAAAAAAGAAAGAAAGAAAGAAAAACACACCATCGGGTGGGGCGCAGTGGCTCACACTTGTAATCCCAGCACTTTGGGAGGCTTGAGGTGGGCAGATTACTGGAGGTCAGGAGTTCAATACCAGCCTGGCCAACATGGTAAAACCCCATTTCTACCAAAAAAATTAAAATATTGGCTGGACATAGTGGCACGCACTGACAGTCCCAGCTACTTGGGAGGCTGAGGTGGAAGAATCGCTTGAGCTGGGGAGGAGAAGGCTGCAGTGAGCTGAGAGTACACCACTGCACTCCAGCCTGGGCAACAGAGCAAGACCCTGTCTCAAAATAAAATCAACCATCAGGCACCCAGCACAATGGACATAAATGGATCCATATCTAGGCATGTCAGTGCGAAATTTCAGACACTGTGGGGAAACAGAACACCCCACATGCTTCCAGAAACAAAAGACTTGGTAGCATATAAAAGATAAGGAATAAACTGATTTCTCAGCACCAGAAATGAGAAGACAGTGGTGGTCACAATCGGGTAAAGACATTTTGAGATAAACAAGGTCTTGAAAAGTCTCATCTTTTCATGTCTATTCTTGTCTCCTCTAGAGTGGCACCACCAAAATGAAGATGCAAACTCAGGAATCTGGAAATAAGGAATCCAAGAAAAAGCAAACTGAAGGGAATCCCCAGGGAGCTGCGGAAAAGAAATGCAGATAACAGCTGCGCTGGCAGCCTGGAGACACCCACCTAGATTCAGGCCGCACAGAAGGCACTGAGAGAAATTTCCAAAACAGATGAAACAAAGAATACCTCTTTGAAATTACTGAGAGTAGAATAAGTCAACTGGGGAAGAGTTTCACCATACACTGATCGATTCATAAAAAACTGTGCAAACAAGATAATTATTAGTTCTGGAAAAACTTAAATCATACAGGAAAGGAAAAGTAATCATAATAAAGGCTAAGATAAGAATAAAGTTATGTATCAACGATAATGTAAACAAATACTCCAAATAAAACTATATAGGTACAGTAGATAAAAGGTAAAATAGATGGCTGGGCACGATGGCTCACACCTGTAATCCCAGCACTTTGGGAGGCTGAGGCGGGCAGATCACAAGGTTAAAAGATCAAGACCATGCTAGCCAACATGGTGAAACCCCATCTCTACTAAAAATACAAAAATTAGCTGGCCATGGTGGTGCATGCCTGTAATCCCAGCTACTTGGGAGGCTGAGGCACGAGAATCACTAGAACCTGGGAGGCAGAGGTTGCACGGAGGCCAGATCATGCCACTGCACTCCAGCCTGGTGACAGAGTGAGAGTCCGTCTCAAAAAAAAAAAATTAAAAAAATAATAAAAGGGAAAACAGATAATGCCTGAAGCCAAGGAATTAAGTAGTAGCAATATAAGCATGCCATTTACAAATACAGAGTTAAAGAACAGAAGAAACACAGGCTTGGGATTGATAAGAGAAAGTAGGGAAGACGACTACATTTGTTCTTCTACCAGGAAGGACAATTTCTCTCTCCTTATGTGCACACCAAATTCTGATTACAGTAAAAACTAAGTTAAAAAGTAAACTGCAGGAAGACTAATAAGACTTTTCTTTTTCTTACCTGGATCACCTAGCTTGTGAGACATTTCATTTAGAGTCTCAATCTCCTCTTCTTTTGGAGCATGAATGACCATAACTGTAGATCCTAGAATACTTAGCAAACACCCAATTTTCCCATGAAGATTAAGTCTTTCATTTAGAAAGTATGAAGAAAGAATGGCACTAAAATGGGGAGGAAAAAAGGTTGAGAACTTTAAAATAATCAGCTACTTTTCTTTTACAAATATCAATAAAATTAATAATTTAAATAATTGAACTCAAACACTGTGAACTTATGAAGATTCTGGCTTTCGCCAAGGGAATAAAAAAGTACATTTTGTCATAACGAGCAAATGTTTCTAGGGAATCATTTGCTTCATCATACACTACACCAGTATACTTAACATCTTTCCACTGCAAGAAGTCGCTATGAAATTTATAATAAAGAATGAGTTTGTATAAATTTATATCCTAATTAAGAACCTATATCCAGGCCCAGGCATGGTAGCTCACACCTGTCATCCCAGCACTTTGGGAGGCCAAGGCAGGTGAATCACCTCAGGTCAGGAGTTCAAGACCAGCCTAGCCAACATGGCGAAACCTCCTACTAAAAATACAAAAATCAGGCAGGCATGGTGGCAGGCACCTATAATCCCAGCTACTCAGGAGGCTGAGGCAGGAGCTGGAAAGTGGAGGTTGCAGTAAGCTGAGATCGCACCACTGCACTCCAGCCTGGGTGACACAGTGAGACTCCATCTCCAAAGGAAAAAGAATCTATATACAAACCACCAACGCTTAAAATTTGCTCAGTCTTAAGTTATTTCTATTGGTTGACACACCCCTCTTATGTATTCATTTAATTGTATACAACTTGCCTATTAAATTATCAGGTTTTAGTAACTTATAGCTAGTTTTAGCTAAACCTACAAAGAAAAGACAGCATAAACCAATAAATACACAGTAACAGTCTACTATAAAGAAAATTAAGGGTAAAGGGCAATGACTTATACCATAACCCCATTTTATATATAGTGTTTTTTGGGGAAAAAAAAACAGATGAAAATCAGTCAATCCACTCTGGGAACAGAAACCAAGATCCAGACTTCAATATGGGCTTAGTTGTTTGGGCGAATCATTAAAAAGCAGAAATGGGACAAGTCTTAGATCACTCATTCAAAACAAGCACCTCAGGCCAGGCATAGAAATCTACTCATCACCTACCACGCCCTACCAAAGTGCACATGCACTGAATGATAAATGTTGAGATGAGTATAACTTTGAATTTTACTCATGTATTTTTTATTTATTTATTTTTGAGATGGAGTATCGCTCTGCAGCCCAGGCTAGAGTGCAGTAGTGCGTTCTCAGCTTACTGCAACCTCTGCCTCCCGGGTTCAAGCAATTCTCCTGTCTCATCCTCCCAGGTAGCTCAGACTACAGGCGCCCGCCACTGATCACAGATAATTTTTGTATTTTTATTAGAGACGGGGTTTTACCATGTTAGTCAGGCTGGTCTCGAACTCCTGACCTCAGGTGACCCTCCCACCTCAGCCTCCCATAGTGTTGGGATTACAGGCGTGAGCCACCGTGCCCGGCCAACTTTGAATTTTAAAAAACTGAACTCAAAGTAGAACTAGTACTGGTTCTGAATACAAGAAGACAAAGCATTTTCTTCCACAAACCAATAGCTTGCCTATGCACAGAAAATAACGTTTTAAATGCAATTACTACATAGCATAAAAAGCAAAGTTCTCCAGGTTGTTGAAATGTAAATTGTTTTGAACACATGTAATCAGATGGTAATTAATATTTTACAGACTAAGATACTGACTACTGTTTCTAGATGAAAAATGTTGTGTCCTTACCTTACTAGAACGCTGAGAGCTCCTAATGGAGTCACTAGTGTGGCTGGTGCAAACGCATAAGCAGCAAAGTTGGCCACCTCACCAGCTCCCACTTGGAGACAGACAAAAGAAACAATCTCAGATAAGAATGTTGTAGCCAACTTGGAAATGCCTGCATTTTATACAGTATCTATATATTATTTCAACTGAATTTTAGTAACCTCCATATTTCTCCAATCTATTAATAAGGGTTATGGTTCTATAAATTTCCAACATTACAGTAAGAGTCCAGGTCAATTGGAAACATTCAAGAAACAACACATATCTATAATCTAACTGAAGAAATCTAGTTCATGCTGACATAAAGGCATTTTAATATAAATTTTAAATAGATACTTATATCCTAAGGCACTAAATAAAAATCACTTAAAAGAAGCCAACATTAACATAAAGGTACTTCTCCCAAGTGCTTTTCACTGGTTCTTTTTTAAAATGCAAATCATGAGATATGCCAGGTCCTGTTCCAGGATCAGGAAATACAGCAGGGAGCAAAACAAAGACTCTGCTCTCATAAAACTTTCAGTGAGGGAAGACAGACAAACTAAGCACATGTGCCAAGAAGTTAAAAGTGTTATGAAGAAAAACAGCGAGTGTTAGTGAAAGAGAAGGTTTGCTACTAGGTGTCATGGCATTAGATAGGGGCTCTCTGATAAGGAAACTTTAGAACACTTGGAAATTAAGTACCACTAAGGAATTACCTAAATTGAAAAGCTACTGAGGAATCCTAAGCAGGGCAGAGGCATGATCTCAAAAAAGGAAACTTCTTGGCTTCTGGTTTTCCCAAAACGGTTATGCCAATTTTTCACTCAGCAGCATATGAGAGCTCCCTCTGCTCCACTTCTGCCCTGCTGATCTGCTAGGGGCATGGAACAACTCTGCTACACTTTCAGTTTGCTTTTCCCATTTTCATTTGTTTACTGACCCTATGAAATCTTTTAGGGAATTACTGTTCAAGTTTATCTTCTGTTTTCTCTTATTAAGGTAATTCTTTATACATTTCAGACATAAATCTTTTGTTGGTTAAACTTAGTACAATTATCTTCATTTATACTGTCTGCAATTAGCCTTTTTATTCTTAGTTTTAACTCCTAAAATGCCTTTTAAACATGGTTTGTTACCATTAAAATTCAATCAAGGAATTTGGTAGCAATGTCTCAATTATCTTTTTATTCAGGATAATCTCTATTCTCTAATTCCTACTTATCTAGAATTGACTTCTTTAAAAAAAAAAGAAAAAGCTTTCTCCAAACTTTTTTTTGTGTGTGTGACAGCTCCGTCACCAAACTGGAGTGCAGTGGCACAATCGCAGCTCACCGCAACCTCTGCCTCCAGGTTCAGCAATTCTCCCGCCTCAACCTCCAGAGTGGCTGGGACTACAGGCACGCGCCACCACATCCACCTAATTTTTTGGATTTTTAATAGAGATGAGGTTTCACCATGTTGGCCACGATGGTCAACTTGATCTCTTGGCCTGTGATCTGCCCGCCTCAGCCTCCCAAAGTGATGGGATTACAGGATGAGCCACTGCGCCCAGTCCAGCTTTTGAATTAATTAGGAAATTACACATTTTTTTTAAACTGAATACTCTAGTTTTTTCAAATGTATATTTAACTTCTCAAGTCTAATGTAATATTTAGCTTTATTTCCTTCTGAATAACACTGGGATTATAGGTGTGAGCCACCATGTCTGGCCTAGTTTCGTTCTTCAAGGTTATTTTCACTTATTTCTAACCTTAGAACTCTTAATCCATTTTCTTCCTTCCAGTTATTAGTTATTTTTAAAATTTTATGCATGGATATTTTAAGTCCACGAGCCATCTCTAACGTTTATTCATCAGCATTCACTCAGAAGTACTCACGTACTCATCACTTTTCCTCCTGTATTTTTTTTCCCTTCTGTATTTCTAAACTTCCATTAAGATTGATGTTTTTTGTTTTGTTTTTGTTTTGTTTTGTGAGACAGAGTCTCACTCTGTCGCCCAGGCTGGAGTGCAGTGGCGCGATCTCGGCTTATTGCAACCTCCACTTCCTGGGTTCAAGCAATTCTGCCTCCGCCTCCCGAGTAGCTGGGATTACAGGCACCTGTCACCATGCCTGGATAATTTTTTGTATTTTTAGTTTCACCATATTGGCCAGGCTGGTCTCAAACTCCTGACCTCAGGTGATCCACCCACCTTGGCCTCCCAAAGTGCTGGGATTACAGGCGTGAGCCACCATACCTGACCACAATTTTTGTATTTTTAATAGAGACAGGGTTTCACCATATTGGTCAGGCTGGTCTTGAACTCCTGACCTCAGGTGTGCCTCGGCCTCCCAAAGTGCTAGGATTACAGGTGTGAGCCACTGCGCCCAGCCTGAATACTCTGTTAAATCTGCTTTAGTATAACTACATTATCAGTTTATGCAAAACATGGTTTTTTTTGTTTTGTTTTTGTTTTTGTTTTTGAGATCGAGTCTTGCATGGTCGCCCGGGCTGGAGTGCAACCTCCTCCTCCCAGGTTCCAGAGATTATCCTGCCTCAGCCTCCTGAGTAACTGGGAATACAGGTGTGTGCCACCACACTCAGCTGATTTTTTGTACTTTTAGTAGAGACAGAAATACAAAAATTTCACTATGTTGGCCAGGCTGGTTTCTAACTCCTGACCTTGTGATCCACCCGCCTGGGCCTCCAAAGTGCTGGTATTAGAGGCACGTAATCCACATGCCCAGCCTAGTTTCATTCTTCAAGGATATTTTCACTGAGTATTCCACTGCCAGCTACTTTTTCAGCACTTTGAAGCTGTATTTCCAATTGTTTTCTACTTCCAGTGTTGCTGAAAACTCGGTTGTCAATCTGCTGCCCCCTTGAGGGTACTATGAAGGTTTTTCTTGGACTGCTTTTAAGATACTCTTGTCTTTGCTTTTCATCAATTTTACCGTGATACATTTAGGCCCAGTTTTCTTTTCACAGGTTCTGCATAGGTTTTATAGGGCTTCTTGGGTCTGTGGTTTGATAACTTTGGTCAGTTTTGGAAAATTCTCAGCCATTTTCTCTTAGAATATTGCTTCTGATTCTTTGTCCCTTTTTATTGAGACTTCAACTATTTACTGAATCCTCTAAGTTGCATAACCCTCTTACCTGTATTTTCTATCCTTTTTTCTTGCTTGCTTCAATGCAGACAATCTCTTCCAAACTACCTCTGGTTCACTAAGACTTTCTTCAGCCATACCTAACCTACTGTTAAGTCAATTCATTTTCATTACTGTTTTTAATTCTGTAATTTCTAGTTGTTTTGCAAATCTATAATGTCACTATAGTCCAGTGTACTGTTAGAATAACAGTTACTTGTGGGAAAAGCATTGGTTTTAGGGTCATGATACCTCCAGTATCTGCAGTCTGTGAGTCAGAGCAGGTGGTGCCTCCTGCTCTTGGCAGCAGCAGACTCTGAGCTGTGTTAGCTCCGTTCAAAGGTTCACTCTCTCGGCTACCTCCTCTAGAGTCTGCAGCTACCTCTAAAGCAGAAGTTTCTCTAGCTTATTCCTCTGAGATCTACCAATTTCACATATCTACTTGAATATCTTATAGGCATTTCTAACTTTGACACATCCAGATCAAACTCCTGCTCCCCCCACACCACTGGCCCAGGTCCTTCCTGCACTCTTACCATAAAGCAACTCAATTTTTCCAGTTACTACGGCAGGAAACCATCATGACATCCTGAACTCGTCTTTCATACCCTACATTTTGGTGAATGAGCAAATCTTGTCAGTCCTACCTTCAAAACAGATCCAGAATTCTCTCACTTCTCACCACACTGCCACTACACTGGAATGCTATCATGACCTCTTACCTGATTACTGCAATGGCCTCTTACCTGGTTGTCTCTGCTTCTGCCCCTATGCAGGCTATGCTTCAACACAGCAGCCAGAGAGAGCCTATTGAAATCTAAGACTAACAATACCACTCTGCTCAGAAGTCTCTAATGACTTCTTATTAGAGAAGTCCTGGGCCAGGCACAGTGGCTCACACCTGTAATCCCAGCACTCTGGGAGGCCGAGGCAGGCAGATCGTCTGAGGTCAATAGTTTGAGACCAGCCTGGCCAACATGGGAAAACCCCAACTCTACTAAAAATATGAAAATTAGCCAGGCATGATGGCAGATGCCTGTAATCCAGCTACTCAGGAGGCTGACGCAAGAGATTCTCTTCAACCTGGGAGAGGGAGGTTACAGTGAGCCCAGATCGTGCCACTGCACTCCAGCACGGGTGACAGAGCGAGACTCCATCTCAAAAAGAAAAAGAAAAAAGGCCAGGCAGGGTAGCTCATGCCTGTAATCCCAGCACTCTGGGAGGCCGAGGCAGGCGGATCATCTGAGGTCGAGAGTTCAAGACCAGCCTGACCAACATGGAGAAACCTCGTCTCTATTAAAAATACAAAACTGGTCAGGCACAGTGGCTCATGCCTGTAATTCCAGCATTTTGGGAGGCCAAGGCGGATGGATCACCAGGTCAGGATATCGAGACCATCCTGGCCAACGTGGTGAAACCCTGTTTCTACTAAAAACACAAAAATTAGCTGGGCATAGTGGCACATGCCTGTAATCCCTGCTACTTGGAAGACTGAAGCAGGAGAATTGCTTGAACCAGGGAGTCAGAGGTTACAGTGAGCCAAGATTGTGCCACTACACTCCAGCCTGGGCGACAGAGAGACTCTGTCTCAAAAAAAAAAGAAATTAGCCAAGCATGATGGTGCAGGCCTGTAATCCCAGCTACTCGGGAGGCTGAGGCAGAAGAATCACTTGAACCCGGGAGGCAGAGGTTGCAGTGAGCCAAGATCACGCCAGTGCACTCCAGCCTGGGCGTCAAGAGCAAAACTCCATCTCAAAAAAAAGAGAAAGAAAAATCCTTCTCATTTACCTACATAGCCCCACGTGATCTGGGCCTCTTGAGTTCTCTGAACGTATTTCTTGCTACTTTCCCCTACGGTTCACTCCCTTACTCCTACACCTGCCCCTTTAATGTTTCCCAAAGTTTTGGTAATCTAATAATGCTTAACAAAGCACCCCAAAATTTGGCAGTTTAAAACAACAATAACCATTTCCCCCCATGGTTCCTGTTAGTCAAGACTTTAGAAAGGGGTCAGTAAGTAGTTCTCACTCAGGGTCTTTCAAGAGGGTGAAGTCAAGATTTAAGGCAGGGTATGGTGGTTCATGCCTATAATCCCAGAATTTTGGGAGGGCAAGGTAGGAGGATGGCTTGAGCCCAGGAATTGAAGACCAACCTAGGTAACACAGTGAGACCTCGTCTCTGTAAAAAAATAAACAAAAATTAGCCAGCCTAGTGGCATGAACCTGTAGTCCCAGCTACTTGGGAGGCTGAGGTGGAAAGTGGCAGGTTGATGATGCAGTGAGCCAATATCATGCCACTGCACTCCAGCCTGGGCAACAGAGTGAGACCCTATCTCAAATAAATAATAAAAAGATTAAAGCCAGGGCTGCAGTCATCTGAAGGCTGAGTAGGAGCCAGAGGACCCACATCCGAGGTGCTCACTCTCAGGACCAGCAAGTTAAGTCCTGGCACAGTGAGAGCCCGGGGAGCTCTCCAAGCTGCCTGAGTGTCCTCACACACTTGAGCAGCTGGCTTCCCTCAAAGTGAGCAATTCAAGGCATCAAGGAAAAAGCTGCAGTGCCTGGAAGCCACAAGTCATCACTTCTGTGGTATTCTTGGATCACAGTGTCTTGACCTGCACTGATTCACTCTGAAAGGGGATTAGAGAAAGGTATGAACATCAGGTGAGTCACTGAGGGCTATCTCTCACACACTAATGGGCCTGGCATGCGCCCCTACACCATGGCCTTCACAGCTGCAGTTTCCTCCTGCTTCAAGTGTTTCCCCCTAAGTATCATCTGGGCAGATCGCTTGCTTCCTTTACATCGTCACACAAGTATCTTTCAGAGAGGCTGGCCCTGCCTCCCAATCTAACATACTAATAAACCTGTCCAACCTCCGTTTCACAATACTCCTTCTCTTTTGTATTTATCACCACACACAGGCACACACACAAACACATTTTGACTTCTTCATCTTTTTTGATGTCTCCCATCTACAATGTAAACTTCATGTGGGTGGAGATTTCCTCTCACTCAAGTGTCTCCAGCACCTAGAACAATGCCTGGCGTACAAGAGATGATCAATAAGTATTTGCTGACTCAACAGTCAAGGCTCAGTGTCTTCAGAATAATTTTCTTCCATGTACCTTTTAAAAGGGAATCACCAATATAGGCATGATGATTTTTTGTATTTTTATTTGATAACTCTTATTAAATGCATACCTCTTCTCAATTTGGAATGAGAACAGAGGAGGAACAAACTAAAATAAAATTCTTAACTTTCACTTTCAAAATTACCTTCCTACATTGAGCAGAAATTTTAAAAACACACAGGTATATCAAACATGTTTTAATCAGATGGGTAAAAAGAAAGCCTCCTCATTCCATTTAAATGCCCTATTAGGGTAAAAGAAATAGTTAGAAAGACTTGAATACTTGGCGACTAACACCAAGTATTTGACAGCACAACAAGGTGACTACAGTCAATTTATTTATTTATTTATTATTATTATTTTTTTTTTTTTGGAGACTGAGTCTTGCTCTATCTCCCAGGCTGGAGTCCAGTGGTGCAATATCAGCTCACTGCAACCTCCACCTCCCAGGTTCAAGTGATTCTCGTGCCTTAGCCTCCTAAGCAGCTGTGATTACAAGAGCCCGCCACCCTGCCCAGCTAATTTTTTGTATTTTTAGTAGAGACCGGGTTTCACCGTGTTGGCCAGGCTGGTCTCAAATTTCTGACCTCAAGTGATCTGCCCACCTTGGCCTCCCAAAGTGCGAGCCACCATGCCTGGCCCAATAATAATTGTATATTTTAAAATAACTTAAGAGTATAACTGGGACCAGCACTTTGAGAGGCGAGGCAGAAGGACTGCTTGAGCCCAGACGTTCGAGAACAGCCCAGGCAACATGTCGAGACCCTGTAAATAAATAAAATAAAAATTAAAACATTAATCGGCCATGGTGGCATGCACTGGTAGTCCCAGCTACGTAGGGGGCTGAGGTGGGAGGATTGCTTAAGCCTGGAAGGTTAAGACTGCAGTGAGCCATGATCACACTACTGCACTCCAGGCTGGGCAACAGAGTGAGACCCTATCTCAAAAAGAAAGGGTACTAACTGGATTGTTTGTACCACAAAGGATAATTATTGAGGGGATACCCCATGTATACCATGATGCAATTATTACGCATTGTATGCCTTTATCAAAGTATCTCATGTATCCTATAATACCTACTATATAAGTACCTACTATCTACCCACCAAAATTAAAAATAAAAAACTAAAAGAATGTGCTACTAAACTGATGAACTTTTAAATTATATATTTCAATTATGTTAATTAAAAAACAAGATTTAAAGTTTTAAAACTTGCTAATAATGAGACTGTAACACCATATGCAAACATTTTAATACACAGCTATCATATTTTTCTTGCAATGTTCTTTATACATACTCGACAGCAGTCCAGCCCACCACAACCATTCCTTAAGATATGCATGGCCACCTTGACCTGTGAATGAAAAGATATTTCACATCTTTGGAAGACTGTCAGACTCTTGTATAAAATTATGATAACTATTAATAATGACAGATTTTAATTATCCCAGTTGCTACTTTAAATAAAGGTTTCTGCATGACTCAGGGGATTTCTCTGACAATTTCTTAATGATTATCTTGCCAAGGTGAATGAAGCATATCCATCATGAACAGTGAGAGCACCTGCCTTAGGACCAAGCATCAGCGACTGGGGGAACGAGCAGTAGATGCTGACAGTTTGTTTCTCCTCTGTCCACTAAACCCCATAGAGGCTATCATTTCATGTTTTTGAGACTGCTGAATTAGGTTTGGCCGCAGAGACGGCACAGGGAAGAGAGAATCGTGGTACTGTTTACTGCCAAAGCAGGTCTCTCCTCACGAGGTCCAATCAGGTCTAGAAATAAAGCCAGGGCAGAATAATGGGATGTGACCATAATGCCACTTAACACTGAGGCTACCAAGAATGTCCCTGACAGAGGAGTCAAGAGTGGGGCCAATCACCCTGATTACCCCACAAGGTCTTATAACTTGTCAGTGATTTCTAGAGAAACAACCTACATCACCCAGAAGTTCACTAAACTGGATACTCTTCAAGCAAGGGAAGCCCTCTCTTTCCTTCCTGCCAAAATGTCGAAGGTCAAAGCCAAAACTTCTACTATCATGAACAAAAGAGCCCAGTCTTTAATAAATTCTGATTCTGACCAGGCACGGTAGCACACGCCTCTAATCCTGGACGGATCACAAGGTCAGGAGTTTGAGACCAGCCTGGCCAGCATGGTGAAACCCCGTCTGTACTAAAAATACAAAAATTAGCTAGGTGTGGTGGCAGGTATGTGTAATCCCAACTACTCAGGAGGTTGGGGCAGGAGAATCGCTTGAACCTGGGAGGGAGAAGTTGCAAGGAGCCGAGACCAGGCCATTGCACTCCAGCCTGGGTGACAGAGCAAGACTCTGTCTCCAAAAAAAAAAAAAAAGAAAAGAAAAGAAATTCTGATTCTAACCACGACCTTTTTTTTTGAGACAAAGTCTCACTCTGTCACACAGACTGGAGTGCAGTGGCTCGATCTCAGCTCACTGCAACCTCCACCTCCCGGGTTCAAGCAATTCTCCTGCCTCAGCCTCCCGAGTAGCTGGGATTACAAGCCAGGCCACTGTGCCCGGTCAAGTTTTGTATTTTAGTAGAGACGGGGTTTCACCATGTTGGCCAGCCTGGTCTCGAACTTGTGGCCTCAGGTGATCTGCCTGCCCTGGCCTCCCAAAGTGCTGGGATTACAGGCATGAGCCACCACGCCCAGCCTAACCTGAAGGCATATCAAAATTTAAAGAATATGCTGTATGCTAATTTGGCATTGCTCCCTGTTCCTACTTTGATGATAACTCCAAGACTGAGTAGAGTTAACTAATTATGACATCTTCTCACTTCTTTTCTCATTGTAAATAACCAAACATCAATTTTGTAAACATTTAGAACTCCTGAACAGTTCAAAGTTCCAAATACAGTCACTAGGAATGAAGATGTGGTCTTCTACAATCAAAGAACCTGTATGTAGGTACACAATGAAGTCATTTCAAAGTCACACAAGGCATAACCTACCTGCTCTCATAGAGCCTTTCCTGGCAAGTCGAAGAAGGCCTTTTTTTTTCAAAATGAAACTTCCTCCAATGAAAATGCTGGAGCTCATAGCCAATCCCAGACCAATATAGAAGTCATATTTTCCACGCCCCTGGCTCATTTCGTTTGTTACTTAAGAAGTTCCTGTGAATCACATTGATCACAGAACAGAGAAACCACTGGTAATGAAGGCAGAATGAAGCAGTCTTCAAATCTAAATAATACAAAATGAAATGAGGTTTTCACAGAACGCTCATGACAGCTCACATGCAATTCAAAATTACTCCATTTCTCTTCTCCTAAAAAATATCTCCTTCATTACTAATAATTGATAATATACTTATTATTTAAATCTAGCACCAATCTGTATATTTCTTCAAATTACGACAAAAGTTAGGATCATGATATAAAACCAAGTTAAAACTGATTTCATAAACTCTGATCCCATATTTTTTTAAAAAGGTTCCAGTCTTAATAAAGCTTTCTGATAGGCTGGGCGCGGTGGCTCACGTCTGTAATCCCAGCACTTTGGGAGGCTGAGGTGGGCGGATCACAAGGTCAAGAGATCGAGACTATCCTGGCCAACAGGGTGAAACCCCATCTCTACTAAAAATACAAAAAAATTCGCTGGGCGTGATGGCACGCGCCTGTGGTCCCAGCTACTCGGGAGGCTGAGGCGGAAGAATCTCTTGAACCCAGGAGGCGGAGGCTGCAGTGAGCCAAGATTGCGCCACTGTACTCCAGCCTGGTGACAGAGCAAGACTCAGTCTCAAAAAAAAAAAAAAAGAAAAAACTTTGATAAGAAAAATAAGTGCAGAAGAAAAAATTGGGCATAACAATATACAAATCTGGTTTATAAATACATTTATCAGGTTCTCAAATGTGTCCTTTTGAATAATGTATACAAAGAAACTCAAAATCATCTCACCCACGTTTTCTTCTTAGCAACACGTGGATATAAGCATATGCTAATTTATTTATTTAGCCTATTTGGGGATGTGCTGAGAAGATTTCACATTATTTGTTATCAGAGGATAATGATTCTGGCAGAGAAGTGTCTGCTGGGGTGTGTGGTATGGTACTAGTGGCCTCTGGAGAACATGAGGACCATGGCGGCTAAAGGGCTCAGGCCTCAAGGGCAGAGAGGAAGCAGAGGCTTAACAAAGACTGCAATTTTCTTTTTCCCAAATGGCCAACTCATAAACTCAGTTGAGAAATGAACTAAAGCACAGTGTGCAGACCAGAGAAAAAATAGTTTTTAGCAACAAGGTTTATGACCGGTTATAACTGCCAATCCAGCTTTCTAGCACATCTTGGGATTTTTTAGTCCCACAGTTTAACTGCTGAGTCCCAAAACTAACCTGCAATTCAGTCAGGAGCTTAACTAGCTACGTTTTTCCATTCTTCAAGTTATGAGACACTGGCTTTTAACCAAAGCAACTTAACTTGCTGTCCACCTGGCCGCTCAATTACTTTATCCATCCACTCAAACAGTATTTACTGGATATATGCTGTATGCGCAAAGCGTTCATTATGCTAAGCTATCTAGATAAAAGTGATAGCTTTTAGTCTTCACAAGGAAGAGAGACAAGATATAGTTAAATAAGGAGTGATAATACTACAATAATGGTAAAGACAACATTATCACACTGAGTTGATATTACTCCCAAGAAACGAAAAAGGCTATGTTTTTGATTTGCCCATCAAAGCACACATGGTTCCTGTATGATTCAATGAGAAGACTATCCTCCCTCACCCCCGATTTGCAGCTTGGCCATCAAGCTTGCTTTGGCCAATGGGAGGCAGGTGTAGGCAACAGAGTGCCAGTTCTGAGTCTACACCTAGAGGCCTCTCTTACTTCTGCCTACCCCTTCACACCCTGCCACAGCCACATGAAGAGCATCTCCTGACCACAGCAGGACACAGTGAAAGGCACAGAACAAAATCGTCCCAGTGACTCACAGAACTGTGAGAATGATCTAAGTGCTTATTCCTATATGCCACCAAGACAGTCAACTCTTACACACAAACAGGCTTACTACAAGTATAAAATTTCCACCCTAATTTTTGAAAAACCAAAAATTTTCTGTAGAAAACAGGGATTCAGTGATGGGTAAAAGCTGGGTGATGGATACACAGGAACTCACTGTATTACTGTATCTGCTCTTGTGTATTTCTGAACATTTCCATATTATCGTTTTTAAAATACAACCTTCAGTGCTCAAAAGGTACAAGAATGCCAAGGTAGAAAACTACCAAAGTCTCAAAAGCAAGGTCACCCCACAACCTAAGACAAAATAATACTGAAACACTGAAAGAAGTCACTCAAGTCAAAAAGGTACTGAGTTCTTAATAGTGTCAGTCATAATCTCATGATGAGACTGTCTACCTGAAAGCTTTCCAGAACTGACATCCCCCTTAATTTGGAAAAGTATCCCTAGTCCTCTCCATGCCGTTCATAAGGCAAGATGATTCCATGAAAAAAGTCTTAGGTGGGGAGTTTGGAGACCCTGTCTTGCTTCCAGCTGGAGGTGAGATCTTGGGTAAGTTACAACATTAACAGATACATACACGAAAACAAAGAAGCTAAACAGTCTGATGAGGGAGACTGGCTCATAAATAAGGTTTTACCCACTTTATGTGCCAGATACTGGTCATCTCAAGCCTCACGGTAACTTCAGCATACCTACGGAACAATTCTAGACAGGTGAGTCCCACTGACATAAATACATTTCAAGATGAGGTAAAAGAACTTGGGAACAAGACGTAAAGAACAATCATCATTTCTATATAAGATTGCAGGGCCGAGCAGTGGCTCACACCTATAATACCAGCACTTTGGGAGGCGAAACCCTGTCTCTACTGAAAACACAAAAATTAGCTGGGCATGGTGGTGCATGCCTGTAATCCCAGCTACTCAGGAGGCTGAGGCAGGAATCGCTTGAATGAGGGAGGCAGATGTGGTGAGAGATCGCACCATCGCACTCCAGACAGGACAACAGAGTGAGACTCATTCTCAACCAAAAAAAAAAAAAAAGATTGCAACAAAAAAACAAGCGTGCTTATACTTTTCCCACCACATCCTGCATGACTTTTTGATCTGTGTTTATGAGCCCATAAGCTCCCGGGCTCATGCATGTGATTCACCCTTTTAGCCTATGCACATACTATTTGGTCATCTCAAAATAGGTCTTAATACATGTTTTCTGGGTGAATATGGATGAATGGAATAATTCTTTTTTTCTTTTGAGACAAAGTCTTTCTCTGTCACCCACCTTGGAGTGCAATGGCGCAATCTCAGCTCACCACAACCTCCGCCTCCTAGGTTCAAGCAATTCTCCTGCCTCCGCCTCCCAAGTAGCTGGGATTAAAGGCATGCACCATCAGTCCAGCTAATTTTCCGTATTTTTAGTAGAGACATGGGTTTCTCAGTGTTGGTTAGGGTGGTCTCGAACTTTCAACCTCAGGTAATTTGCCTGCCTCAGCCTTCCAAAGTGCTGGCATTACAGGCCTGAGCCACCACACCCAGCCGTTTATCTACAATTCTAACCCCAGTATAACAACAGACTCACAAATCCAAATTTAAATTTTGAGACATGGTCTCATTCTGTCACCCAGGCTGGAGTGCAGTGGCACCATCATGGTACACTGCAGCCTCGACTTCCCAGGCTCAAGTGACCCTCCCACCTGAGCCTCTCAAGTAGCTGGGACCACAAGTGTGCAACACTGTATCTGGCTAATTTTGGTATTTTTTGTAGATACAGTTTCACCATGTTGCCCAGACTGGTAACTCCTGAGCTCAAGCAATCTGCCTGCCTCAGCCTCCCAAAGTGCTAGATTATAGGTGTAAGCCACTGCATCCCTTCCAGATTTTATCTATACTATCAACCTAACTTTCAAATAATTTGTAACTATTTAACTTAGTAATATTTACTAACACTTCATGTTAACTTTCACTAAATGCAAGTTACATACATGTAGTGTAAGGTCTAAAATTAAGATCCAACATCACATGTTGCCTTGACATCTGGCAAAAACTGGGAGAGCTTTTAACGGACGCAGTGCAAGTTTCCCTCCCTATGCTGCCAAACAATCCTCATCACAGTGACCAGGCACAGGTTCAGTTCTTGCTTATGCCTGAGAAGTAGGCCCCACTGCCCTGCCAGCCCAAGGAATTATTAAAGCAATTATTGAAGTCTCTCTGCAGGAACCACAGGCACTCTTGTTACCACAAAGCCTGCCTCCTGCAGCCCCTGGTTCTCCATTCCATTCAGAACGAAAGACTAAGAAACTTCCGTCCATGTCCTCTGCCCAGTGTTAGTATTGTGGGGTGGAAATCTTTCTCCCACTGACAAGGTGAAGAGGTGATTAAAACAATGCATATAATGGAATTTTATTCATTTAATCCTAAGATCACCGGAAATTATTCCTAACCTAAGGCTATCATATGAAATTTTCTCCATATTTATTTTACATAAAGTTACATGATGCTATTTAAAATCTATTTGCCCCTTTCCCTTTTATTTTAATCTCTGTGTTATGGGACATTTCAAACACCAAAAGCAGAGAGGCCTTTTCTGACCAGTTGGGTCCGTCGTGTGCATATGGATTTCGAGAGTCCCCTTGACTAGCCACCCCTCTCCTGCCCACTTCACTTCCCAGCACGGGAACCTGACCTGACCCCCTCAGACAGGCCTTACCCCGCTCCTCCTGCAACCCAGAGCCTGTTCTCCACTCAAGGCCAGGGTGCAGTGCACCTTAAGCTGTGCTACAAAGACTTCTGCAATTAGCTCCAGCCCACAGGCATTTTCTCCTCTTTCCACTATTTAGTTAGCCTTTCAAATTTAATTCTCAATTACTGTTCTATCTTCAAGATTAACTCTTTAAGTTCCTTAAAGACAACTATTTAGGTTTTTTGTGGTGGTTTCCTCACAAAAGGCACTCATTTAAGGTAGCAAATTTGATTTACAAGCCTTTCTAGAATAAGGCTTATCACCAAATAAGGTTATTCAGTTGTTTTGTTTGTCCATTCATGGAATTGTACTAGTGTGTATGTGTGGAGGGGTGGGGGATGACAAGCAACATAAAATTTGCAAGCCTTCAAATTATAAAGCAGCCTGCTGCCACCAAGAAAATAAGTGATCTCATTCTGACTTACAGTTAGAAAATAGGACATCAGAGGGAATGTCCTGAAAGGAATGAGTTGCTTCACTATTCTCAGTCCTGGTCCCACTCTGCTCCCTCTCTGTAACTGAAGGTCAGTCACAGCTGGGAGAGCCTACAACAGAGATATTTTTTTTATTCTTAAGGATTAGCCATGAGGCAGGGCCAGTATTAAAAACAGCTGAACAATAAAACTTGCTAAATTTCACTTCAACTAGGTTCCCAACCACAGATGACAAGCTCCAGCTGGTTAACCTACCCAAATTACTTAGAGGGACTCAGGGGAGTAATCCCAGCTGTGGCCATTGCTCAAAAAACACTGAGCAGCTATTATTTGCCAGCCACTGAAGTTGTAAAGATGATCAAAGGGCCTATCCTCAAAGATTCCACAACTAAGAGAATTAAAAATTCCAAAAAGAAACTACTGAAGTTTTAAACACTTTTAAAGAACCTTATGATTTTCTGCTTATCATTCTTTATGTGCGGGGTGTTTTCTTGGTGTTTTGAGGCCATGTCCCGCTCTGCGGCCCAGGCTGTAGTACAGTGGTGCTGCCTTGAATGCCTGGGCTACGGTAGTCTCCCACCTCAGCCTCTCGGACCCACAGTGCCACAGACACGCACCACCACACCCAGCTGATGTTTTTGTTCTGCTTGTTCTCTCTAGATTTTAACAAACTCAATTTTCACAATTGATTTCACTCATACTTGTACACTTTCACTAAATATAAACCATGTCAAGAATGAAATAAATACATCTCAAAACAAAATTACGAAATTAGTCTACCTTCTTAAAATCATGTGGGAAACACATAATTTAAGGAACGGGCAAAGAAAGATGGACTAGTATTCTTTTTTTTTTTTTTTTTGACTAAGTTTCCCTCTTGTTGCCCAGGCTGGAGTGCAAGGGCGCAATCTTGACTCATCGCCACCTCAGCCTCCCAGGTTCAAACAATTCTCCTGCCTCAGCCTCCCGCATAGCTGGGATTAAAGGCATGCGCCACCACGCCCAGCCAATTTTGTATTTTTAGTAGAGACAAAGTTTCTCCATGTTGGTCAGACTGGTCTCGAACTCCCAACCTCAGGTGATCCGCCCCCACCTTGGCCTCCCAAAGTGCTGGGATTACAGGCATCAGCCCCCACACTCAGCCAAAATGGACTAGTATTCTAATGAGAAAAACATTAACTAGGACCTGCTTTACAAAATGACTATCAGGAGGCAACACAATCACCAAAGTTAGCAAACTTTAAAAATTACACCAACCGGGTAGGGTGCGCTGGCTCACACCTGTAATCCTAGCACTCTGGGAGACTGAGGTAGGTGGATCACCTGAGGTCAGGAGTTCAAGACCAGCCTGGCCAACATGGTGAAAACCTATCTCTACAAAACTAGGAAAATTAGCCAGCCGTGATGGCGAGTGCCGGTAATCCCTGCTACTGGAGAGGTTGAGGCAGGAGAATCACTTGAACCCGGGAGGCAGAGGTTGCAGTGAGCCAAGACCGCGCCACTGTACTCCAGCTTAGGCGACAGAGCAAGACTCCACCACAAAAAAACAAATCAAAACAATTACACCAACTGAAGTACCATAGACAACATTAAACTCATTACAGCACTTACGACATTTCATTTTAACAAAGGCTTAAAAAGATACGTGGTAAGGGCCCACAAGGAGGAATCAGGTCCACAGACGTTAAGTAACTTGTCACACAGCTGGGGTAGCAGAAGCAGAACTACAATCCAGGTCTCCTCATCCTTAGCCTTCTGCCTTCTGCACTGGAGTCTCCTAAAAGGAGTCCCAGAGGTGGAACACAAGCAAGTGGCAGCTCAAAGCAGGATCTCAGTACAGGTCACTGTCCTCCCTGCCCCACCTGCTCCTCCTCGTACTGACAATAGTTTCACTCTCCTCATTACCCAAAGTGAACACACGGGCCGAGTGTCAGATGGACTCTACCTCTGAAATACAGCCTCACGCATGCTCTGCCTGACCAGACCCTGCACCTCCCTCTCTCCTGGCCCTAGTCCAGCTTAAACACATGATGCTGCCATGCTGCTCTATAAAACACATCTCTGCCAATCTCAGCCTTCTGCTGAAAAATTTAGAATCACTACCCCTGTTGGTAGCAAGAAGATCAAACTGTGTAATCTAGTAATGAAGACCCTCCACCATTTGTTCCAAACCACCCTTTTAGATCTTATTTCCCACACCGTATTTCACACATCCTGTTTTCTACCCAGGTCATCACTCTGCTGCTATTCTGACCTGCTCCTACCTGTCCTCCTCCATATTTTGTTTACACTACCTCTCTGTCATGGTTACTTTGACGCTCATACTGCCTTCACTGTGGCTCCCAGTGAACATGAGGCTTGCTTATATCATTTACTCAACCAACCAACATTTAATGAGCACGCACAATATTCTAGGAGCAGGGGTACAACAGCCCACATGGAGTTTATCTCCTGCGAGAGGTAGGGCGAAATAAAAACGAAATAAATACATTATTCTGGAAAGTGGCAAATGTTATGGTGAAACATACAACATGTTAAGGGCACTGGGGAGTTGAGATGGCGGACTCTTTTTAATTACTGTCATTAGGCCTTTCTGAGCAGGTAACACTAGATTAAAAGCCTGAAAGAGCTTTTAGAAAAGAACAAGGGAGAGAGAAACAAGTGCAGAGGCTCTAGGCATGAGCAGGCATGCAGTTTCCTAAGAAAACAAACGCCACTGTGGCTGACCGTGATTGAGGGTAGGCAAGATACCACATTAGAGTAAAAAGGTGAGTGTCAGCAGGGCGCAGTGGCTCACGCCTGTAATCCCAACACTTTGGAAGGCCAAGGCAGGTGGATCATGAGGTCAGGAGTTCAAGACCAGCCTGGCCAACATGGTGAAACCCCATCTCTACTAAAAATACAAAAATTAGCCCGGCGTGGTGGTGGGCGCCTGTAATCCTAGCTACTCAGGAGGCTGAGGCAGAAGAATCACTTGAAACCGGAAGACGGAGGTTGCACTCAGCTGAGATTGTGCCACTGCACTCCAGCCTAAGCAACAAGAGCGAAATTCTGTCTCCAAAAAAAAAAAAAATGTGAGTGTCAGATCACATGAGGCCCTACGGGCCATACCAAATCCAAAAGGCATGGAACAGATCTCCAAACCCATTTATTTGGCCAGATCATAATATATTTCCATCTGGAATCATTATAGAACTATTTAAATAGTTCTATCTCAAGTTTATTTACATAAAACAAATACAGTCAGATATGCAGAAATGTTTAAGACTAAGCATGCTCTAGTCTGAGGGGTGCTTTTAATTCTACAAAACAGATAAACCTTTTTAAATTGTGTATATTTGAGATTTATGGTATGGGAAAGATATAGATAGTAACAGTTACTATAGTAGAGGAAATCAACATACCTATCATTTCATATACTTTTTCATGACAAAAGCAGCTAAAATCCACTCATTTAAGGAAAATCTCTAATTTCATTAACCGTTGTTCTCAAGTTGTACATCCCGAATATCTGCTACTTTGTATCCTATGACCTAAATCTCCCATTTCCTCTTCCACTCCCACCCTACCTTTTATTCTCTAGGGAAGTCTTATCTTTCTGTTCAATATCACAATGTAAAGCAATCAAATCAGAGTTTAAGCTTATTATACCTTCTATGGGGAAAAAATATAATATTCAAAGTCATGTGTTTTAAATATGAATAAACCACATTTACATATTAGAAATATTCTGAAAACATGTGAAATTCTTATTATAATCTCTCCCTAACAACAGCTACCACTTACTGAGCACCGACGACCAAGACACTGTTCCATGCGTCATTTCTACTCATTTCTAGTCTACATAACGAGATGAAAGATCACTTTACAGCTAAGAAACCAAACCTCCCAGAGGTAAAAGAGTCACATGAAGAGGACCACACAGAAAGGGACTTTACTTCTACCCCCAGCTGCCCATCTTACATTGAAACTTTAGAGCTCTTAGGTCGGACGCAACGGCTCAGGCCTGTAATCTCAGCACTTTGGAAGGCAGAGGCAGACGGATTGCCTGGGTTCAGGAGTTCGAGACTATCCTGGCCAACATGGGGAAACCCTGTCTCTACTGAAAATACAAAAATAAGCCAGGCGACATGACGGGAGCTAATTGGGAGGCTGAGGCAGGGGAATTGCTTCAACCTGAGAGGCTAAGGTTGCAGTGAGCCGAGATTATGCCACTACACTCCAGCCTGGGTGACAGAGCAAGTCTCCCTGGGGGGGGGGGCGGGGGCGGGGGCGGGGAAGCGCTCTTAGTCTTTACTAAATCTTTACTGCTTGGTTTCCATTGCAATCTAAGTTAGCTTAGATCCAGCTCGGTGGCTCATGCCTGTAATCCCTACACTGTGGAGGCCAGGGTGGTTGGATCACTAGAGACCAGGAGCTGGAGACGAAACTGCGTAACACGGTGAAACCCCAGTTCTAAAAAATTAACAAAAATTAGCCAGGCACGGTAGCGCATGTCTGTGGTCCCAGCTACTGGGGAGCATGAAGTGTAAGGATCGCTTGAGCCCGGCAAGCAGAAGTTGCAGTGAGCCCAGAGCGCACCCTCTAGCCTGGGGACAGAGCAAGACCCTGTCTCAAAAAAATTAAATATATACATAAAGTTAGCTTTCATGTTTTCCAATCTCTCACTTGGCTAATAAGTTTTTAAAGCAGTATTGTACTTACAAATATTACAGAACTTAAACCTCCAACCCTAACTAGGCAACAATATTAGTTATAAATTAAAATTTTAACTTACATGTAAGTTTAATATGGTCTCTCTTATGAAAAAAAGGCTGGAAGAGCTTAGAGATGACTTTTTCACTCTCATTTCCTCGTAAATACTACCCTTTATTCCCATATAAAGTCTTAAACCCTGGCCGAGTAGCTCCAGCCTGGAAAGAAGAAAAGACAGAAGTAGGCAAAACGAGTAAAGTTACTGAGTACGTTTTAAATTTGGTTACTAGCCTTCATACTCATTTTGCTAACCAATCAACATAAAACCTACTCAATCGAGCGTAACTACTGCTTCGACAGGCACCTCACTGGAATGGAAACTCTCGACTCTCGTATTTCCCCTTATTAAAAAAAGTATTAGCCGGACAAATGGCTATACGCAGAATTTCTAAAAGCAGAACTTAACATGCAGTCCTGTATTAAATGAACTGACAACCTAGTAAAGAAATTAAGGCGGCTTGTAAATTCTGGAGTTGAAAGAAAAAAAAAAGGAATTAAGGAGGTTCAAACTCAAAACTAAACACAGAGTTTTGCACAACTGTATAGGGAGGAAAATAGGATTCCGTGATTTTATAAAAGTTAGGAAATTAAAACAGCCAGGCTCAAAACGTTACAGCAGACTTCCAAGCTTTGTTTAACTATCAGTTATGATCCCCGCAGCAGCTGAAGCCACCTTCCACAACTCACAGAGACAAATAAAACTAACTTAATGAACACGCGCCCCCCACATGGCCAACTAGCCAGGCTTCCGGAGGACTGAATGGCCATCCGATTCACGGCGGTTTCCTCATCACGAATTACCACAAAAACCGCTTCTGACTCAGAACACCCGGAAAGGAAAGTTGCCTGAAGAACCCTTCTCTGACTCAAGACGGGCCAGCTCGCCTGCAAGTCAGCCCCTTCGCGCTCGCCTGAAAGGAAGGAGTGGCGACCTCACCCTAGTCCGCAGGCCGGCCGCGCGGCGGAATTCCCCTCAGCGCGGCTGCCCCGGGCACCGCGGCTCACACCCCCACACAGGCCGCCCAGTCCTGCGCTCGCGCGGCCACTGCCTTCGTCGCCGTCCAGTGAGAGGTGCGAGCATTCGGGGGTGAAGCCGTGCGTACCGCCTCCTCCATGAAGAAGCGCCGAGGAAAACCTGCCAAGGACAACCTCCGGTCCCACCGTCACCACCGCCGCCTGGACCTAGGGCCGGCGCCGTAAAACCTGGGCGCGGCCAAATGACGCAAGAGATCGCGCGCGCACGCGCAGTGCCGCACGGCATAGGCCCCGCCCCCGGTGCGCTCTCCCGCCGAGTTCCGGTTCCTTTGCAAGACCCCAGGCGGCTGAGGCGCCGTGTGCCCGAGAAGCGCGCGGGGCGGGGATGGGGGCGGGAACGAGGGCGGGGCACAACGGGGCACCGGGCTCGGGGCGGGACCTGGCGATGGACGAAGCTGGAAGGGTAGTAGGCAGTACAGTATTTTGCCAGGTGGCATTGGCCGATCAGGAGTTCAAAATCAACGTCTCGCAAGCCGTTTATTTAAAATGAGCGTTCCCAGGGGCAGTCAGTGTGAAGATGCATTTAACTGGTGTCCCCGGGCAATGCCGTAGGGGAACGGCGCCCTAAAGAGGGCGAGAGGCGGGGCAAGGGCGGGCCCAAAGCGGTGGGGGGGTGGGGGGGCGGGGGGGCGGCGGGGCGGGGCCCAAATTGCTGCAGGAGCTCGGCCGCCGCGGGGCCTTCCTTCCCCACCGGCTCCCGGAGTGGATGCGAGGTGGAGCGTCGGTGAAAGCCCGAGAATAGCTTCTGAGAATAGACTGATTTTTCGTGAGATGCATAGGAAACCAACCGTGAGGCTATCCTGCCTCGGCTCCTCCTGGAAAGGAGAAATTGCTTGCGACCCACCAACGTGGTTTCCGCAGAGGTAGTCAAAGACTGGGCTCCTTCGCAAGAATCAGGGCAGAGCAGCCCCCTGGAGTGAGGCCTCCTAGGAAATCGGTGATTCTTTGGTTGCAAGTGTAGCGGTTCCTTAGGGATGTTGTTCCAGGTGGTGGCTAGACGCAAAAACACTATGACGTGAAATTTAAGTCATTTGCGGTGAGGATCTTTGTAAAATGAAGTATGCGCTTATTGAAACAAAACACCAAATATCATCTGTCCCTTTCAGGCTCTAATCCTATTGGACTACTGTGTTCTAGACTGTATACACAGCCCCTGACCACTCTGGTTTTGGTCTAGGTCACTATGCAGCTTCTAATTCTTTTTCTTTTTTTGAGACAGAGTCTGGCTTTGTTGCCCAGGCTGGAGTGCAGTGACACAATCTCGGCTCACTGCAACCTCTGCCTCCCGGGTTCAAGCGATTCACCTGCTTTAGCCTCCTCAGTAGCTGGGATGCATCACCATGCCCGCCTAATTCCTGTACTTTTAGTAGAGAAGGGGTTTCACCACATTGGTCAGGCTGGTATCGAACTCCTGACCTCGTGATCTGCCTGCCTCGGCCTCCCAAAGTGCTGGGATTACAGGTGTGAGCCACCAAGTTTAAAGGTTTTAATCCGTCGTGAGCCTACCATTCAGACACCCATACATCTTAGAACTGGCTCAGAGGACCTATTACTTTCTTTGGTCTCAGCTACGTTTTAGCTAGATGACACTGTCAGATAAGGAATTACATTGACTATTGAAAGATGGTTGACAAACTGGTCTCAAGTGATGCGGTAGATGGATGAAAAACGGTTCCAATTCCCTGCACATTGTGCAGTGACTTTGCAGCTCCACTCTATTTCCTGAATCTGTACTGGTCTTGGGACTGGCTTTGGCCAAGAAAATGTGGCAGTTCCTGCCTAAATTATGATGCCTAGACTAGCCTGCTGGAGGAGGGGACCACATGGGGCAAGGCAAGCAACAGAGCCACCCAGCTAAATGCTGGCTGACTAGCAGTGAGACCAGCCACTGAGCCAAGGTGGTGCAAGTCAGCAAAACTGCCCCATTAACCCATAAACACGTGAGGAAGAATCAATGATTATTGTCTTAAGTCACTCATTTTGGGGTGGATCGGTATGTAGCAGTAACTAACTGATACAAATGTCAACAAATACCTCTAGGACAGGGGTCCCCAAACCCCTGAGCCACGGACCAGTATGGGTCAGAGGCCTGTTAGGAACCGGGTCACACAAGAAGTGAGCGGCATGCAAGCAAGTGAAGCTCCATCTGTGTTTACAGTCACTCCCCACTGTCCACACTGCCACCAGAGCTCCTCCTCCCATCAGCTCAGTGGTGGCATTAGATTCTCATAGGAGCATGGACCCTACTGTGAGCTGTGCATGCAAGGGAGCTAGGTTGCGCGCTCCTTATGAGAATCTAAATAATGCCTGATGATCTGAGGTGGGACACTCTCTTCCCGAAACCATGCTCCTCCCTCGCCCCCCGTGCGTCTGTGGAAAAATTGTCTTCTATGTTAGATATAGTGAACCACAAGTTTCTCTTCAAAGAATCAGTTTGTCAGTATGTTCAGCTCTCTTATTCTTTAATTCTCCTTCTTAAAGTTTAACTTCCTTGTAGTTTCACTAAACAACCTTTTCCACCAGTTCTAATCGGTAGTTCACATCTGTTCCCCCAGTACCCTGCTCCGTTGTGACTCATCCTGGCCCCTGCTCCTGTCACCTACTTTGACCCCTGGCTACCTGCTCTGACCTGCTGTAATCATCCTTCCCACCAAACTACCCACCCCACCATTTTGGCTTGTACCCCTGCTGCCTTTAAAATAGCCAATCAGAATTAGACTAGACTGTGTGGTCTAACCCCAGCCAATAGGGGAATGACACAGCAGTAAGGCAACCTCTGTCAGGCACCAGTACCCCTTTCCCTCCTTGTCCAGGGGGTACTTGCCATCGTGCCATGAGTGGTACCCTTCTATAGAAGTAAACTGCCTTGCTGAGGAAATTGATATTCGAGGACTACTTCTTTTGTGGCACTGAAAATTTTACTTATAACATCTATAAAACCAGTCCTTGGTACCAAAAAGGTTGGGGACTGCAGCTCTAGGAGGCAGATGAGTAATAAAGTAGTGGTTGGTTCATACGAACAAGACTGCTTAGGTGTCGATATGTTCATTTAACCAAACGAATGAATTTGCTTATTGCTCCTGTCAGCTGGAGTGCCACCTGGTCTAATCAGCTTTCTGTCCTTACAGCAGCCCATAGCCTCCTTTCACATTCATTATCTGGACCTCCCACCCGGCACCTCCCGCCACACTGCACAGTGCATTGTATTTATTAGGGTATATATAACTTGTTCATATGCTGCCAGCTCTTCACATGCACACATAACTTCTCCAGCCCATGATGTTGTATATCTTGCATACGCTGAGTGTTCAAGCAGTCATCATGAGATATTTCTAAAGTTCTAAAACTCTAATTCCTTTCTTAACATCTCTTTCTTGAAATAAAGAAAAAAAAGAAAGAAAAAAGAAAAAAAATTAAAAATAATACATAAATAAAAACTCTAATTCCTTCTCAAACACTACTGCTGGAATTGGAAAATGGTACAATTTCCTTGAAAAATAGGTTGACAGTTTCTTAAAAAGTTAAACATACAAGGCCAGCCACAGTGGCTCACGCCGGTAATCCCAGCACTTTGGGAGGCTGAGGCCGGCAGATCACAAGGTCAGGAGTTCCAGATCAGCCTGACCAACGTGGTGAAACCCCATCTCTGTTAAAAATACAAAAATTAGCCAGGTGTGATGGCATATGCCTGTAATCATAGCTACTCGGGAGGCTGAAGCAGGAGAATCATTTAAACCCAGGAGGTGGAGGTTGCAGTGAGCCGAAATTGCACCACTGCACTCCAGCCTGGGCAACAGAAGAAGACTCTGCCTCAAAAAAGAAAAAAAAAAGTTACACATACACCAATCATATGACCCAGCAGTTCTACTCCTAGGTTTTTACTCAACAGAAATGAAAGCATGTATCCATAAAAATACGTGTAAATGAATATTCCATAGCAACTTTATCTGTAATAGCCAAAACTCTGAAAACAACCCAAATGTCCATCAACAGGATAAAGAAACTGTGGCATACCTATATCATAGAACACTACTCAGCCATAACAGGGAATGAACCGGCCGGGCACAGTGGCTCACGCCTGTAATCTCAGCACTTTTGGAGGCTGAGGCAGGCAGATCACCTGAGGTCAGGAATGTGAGACCAGCTGGCCAACATGGTGAAACCCCATCTCTACTAAAAATACAAAAATTAGCTGGACATGGTGACATGTGCCTGTAATTCCAACTACTCGGGAGGCTGAGGTAGGAAAATTGCTTGAACCCAGGAAGCAGAGGTGGCAGTGAGCTGAGATGGCACCATCACACACCAGCCTGGGTGACAAGAGCAAAACTCCTCAAAAAAAAAAAAAGGCTCAAAAAAAAAAAAAAAAAAAAAAGGCAGGGGGAATGAACTATTGATACATGCCTTAACATAGCTGAGTCTCAAAATAGTTATGTAAGTGAAAGAAGCCAGACCAAAAAAAGTGTACGCAATGATCACATTTATATAAAAGCCTGGGAAATTAAAACTATAGTGACAAAAAGCAGATGAATGGGTGCCTGGGGGTGGAGGAGGCAAGGAGGGTAGAGGGATTACAGTGGGTCAAAAAGAAACTTTGGGGTGATGAGTACATTCAGCGTTTTGTTTGTGGCAATGTTTTCATCATAAGACACATGTCAAAACCTACCAAATCATACATTTTACATATGTGCAGTGTATTATGTCAATTAGAATCCAATAAAGCTGTTGAAGTCTTGTCATTGTTACAGAACCACAGAAGCAAGAAGTCTTGCCTATGCTTCTGTAACAATGACAAGATTTCAACAACTTTACAACAGTATTTTAAAAATCATGTATTAGGAAATCAAATATAATTTTCTTATGTATAAGTTGTTCCCAATTACTTTCACATGTTTTGGTTTTGCTACCACAGAAGCAAGCATGAGAACAGCACAGCATAGCGGCATTCCTTGCCATTTTAAAGCATTTGTATTAGATAAATGCTTTTCAATGAATATGATTTAGTTTATTCAAGGCCATCAATGACCTACAAATGTAGTAGGGCATTTTCCAAAACACTTGTTGGGGATGAGCAGGAAGAAACTTTCTGAAAAATATAGGAATAACTCAAGGTGAATTGAGGGAGAACAGTACGATACTCATTAAAAGCCAGGAGTTGGCTGTTACGAACTGCCACACTTGGTGAAGTGGTTAGGAGATGTGGTATGCAGAATGCCCAAGGACATCTACTTCCTCACCCTTGAAACCTGTGATCATGCCACGTTATGTGGCAAAAAGGACTCAGCGGATGCGACTAAGAATCTTGAGAGGGGTAGCTGACCCTGGATTGTCCGTGTGGACCCAAAGTAGTCACAAAGGTCCTTCCAAAATGGAGGCAGAAGTGTCAGAGTCAGAGACTGAGATATGATGATGGACAAGTGGTCAGAGAGACGGGACATTGCTGGCTTCAAAGATGGAGGAAGGAGCCATGAGTCAAGATACAAAGGCCGCCTCTAGAAACTGAAAGAGCAGGGATGAGACTCTCACCAGGAGCCTCCAGAGGACGCAATCCTGTCCACACCTTGATTTTAGCCCCAGAAGGCCTGTGTGGAACTTGTAACCTCCAGAACTGTAAGATGATACATGTGTGTTGTTTCAAGCCACAAGGTATGTAACCTGTTAGAGCCATCACACCGGCACCACCGCTGTCCTGCTGGCCACCGTCCAGTTCCACTCCCAGCTCCTTCTCATGTCCTAGGCTGGAATGAATCCTGTCCTCTCTGGACTGCTAATAGGTATCTAGATCTTTTATATCTGTTTCTTGTCTGTGCCTCAACTCTCCAACTAAAAACATTTTTAAAACTATCATGTGCCAGGCACAGTGGCTGTCGCCTGTGATCTGAGCACTTTGGGAGGCCGAGGTGGGCAGTTCATGAGGTCAGGAGTTTGAGACCAGCCTGGCCAACATGGTGAAACCCCATCTCTACTAAAAATACAAAAATTAGCCAGGTGTGGTGGCGTGCGCCTGTAATCCCAGCTACTCGGGAAACTGAGGCAGGAGAATCACTGGAACCCGGGAGACGGAGGTTGCAATGAGCCGATATTACACCACTGCACTGCAGCCTGGGCAACAGAGTGAGACTGTCTCAAGAAACAAACAAACAAACAAAAAACTATTATGTGAGGTTCAAACTAATGGCGAACAAGTAAGTGTGATTAACATGACAACAAACATGCTGACAATGTCAAAACTAAGGGTCATCAGATGGATGGGATGGATGTAACTCAGCAACACAGAAATTCTAGGACAAGTCCCTTGCAGGGAAGGCTTGGCTAGCAGCCAGCACGAACTGCTCTATAGCGGTAACCAAAGCGAGCTTTTGTTGAATGACAGCAGAATTTGACATTAGTACACTTCACAGCCCCATAACCCTGTCTGGAAATAATTATCCATAGATGCATTTGATGATTTCATAAAATGTTTGTTTCTGATTTTTGTATAAGTACACTTTGATCAAAATGTGAAAAATTAAATCTTTTGGGATAGGGACTAATAAAAAAATCTTCTTACTCATTTTTTCTCATTTGATAATATCACTTACAGGATATCAGCCTAGGCAACATAAGTAGACCCTGTCTCTACAAAAAAAAATTAAAAGTTACCCATATGTGGTGGCAGATGCCTATAGTCTTAGCTACTTGGGAGGTTGACGCAGAAGGATCACTTGAGCCCAGGAGTTCGAGGCTGCCCTGAGTGAGACCCTGCCTCTAAAAAAACAAACAACAACAACAAAGAAAATTATAGGACATTACAGAAGATTAGCAACACGATTTCTAATGATGCTTGAAGTATGAAAATGTGTTATGATTGTCTCATTTTCTATGGGCTTAAAATGTAAAAAAATGGTATGTTATGCAACTCAAAAACATGTCAAAGGCATTAACATATTAAAATAGAGCTGGTTTTCTTTAATACCATCACTTCATTGGATCAAGAGACAGTCACAGGATAGAGAATTTCTGCACACATCTGGATTTGCTCCCTGAGGTAGATACACAGGTAGACATTCCCCACCACCTGCCCCACCGAGATGGAGTTTCGCTCTTGTCGCCCAGGCTGGAGTGCAGTGGTGCAATCTCTGCTTGCTGAACCTCCGCCTCCCAGGTTTAAGTGATTCTCCTGCCTCAGCCTCCCGAGTAGCTGGGATTACAGGCGCGCACCACCACGCCCAGCTAAATTTTTATATTTTCTTTTTTTAAAATTTTTACATTTTTAGGGGGTTTCACCAAGTTGACCAGGCTGGTCTTGAACTCCCGACCTCAGGTGATCCACCTGCCTCAGCCTCCAAAGTCCTGGGATTACAGGCGTGAGCCACCGCACCCGGCCCACAGCTAGACATTTTTAGACATTTTTTACATTGTTACAGAGATCTAAAGGAGGCTAGTCATATATTTTTTTTTTTTTCTGGAGATAGAGTCTGGCTCTGTCACCAGGCTGGAATGCAGTGGTGTGATCTCAGCTCACTACAACTTCCACCTCCCGGGTTCAAGTGATTCTCCTGCTTCAGCCTCCCGAGCAACTGGGACTACAGGCCTAACACCACCACGTCCAGCTAATTTTTGCATTTTTTAGCAGAGATGGGGTTTTTCCATGTTGAGCAGGCTGGTCTCGAACTGCTGGCCTCAAGAGATCCACCTGCCTCAGCCTCCCAAAGTGCTACAGGCATGAGCCACTGCATCTAGCCTAGGCTACTCATTTCTAAAAAGAAAATCGGAAAAATGTGAGGAACTGGGATGATTTAGAATCTGAGATTACATGAGCATTTCAAGTAAAGGGGAAAAAAATATCAACAAATGTTCAGCTAGAAATAAGTTATTTTATTTTAGAACACATACAGATTAATAAATATTACTGGAAAACTTAATAGCCTTTTTATTTACATAAGGCAATAACAACATGCTCTGACTACAACTATAAAGCAAAATATAAGCAAGTCTTAGCCACTGACAAACGTGTGTATGTATGCTAGTTGGAAACTCCCCAACACATTTACATGACAAGACTTTTAAACAACCAATCAACATTTGACATTTTTATCATCTTCCTCTCCTTCATGATTATATTCAATTTTTCAAGTAAATAAGTTATCCTTTGAAAAGGCAAAACACGCAAGCTACTGAAAAACAGTATCTAAATTTTTGTAAAGTGCAAAAATACTAAGGTGGGGGGCAATTATTATATTCTGACAAATAAATATTCTGAACTTTTCAACATGACCCTTTGGCACTAGTGGTTTGGGAGTCCTGACATTCGCCTGGGGTCAGTTCATCATCAGGGTTGAGCTGCTTGGAAGCAGGAAGTTCAGTATCATTTATAACAAATTCAGTGCAACAGAATCTCCGTGTTTCACAGGCCATTAAATCTTTTTCAGAACACAGACCTCAGCCGAAAGTCAGAGAAGCCCATCACATCATCGGAAGGTGGTCTTTCAGTGAGACTTTCTTAAGTCCCTGTTTAATTTCCATATTTTACAATAGAACATATAAAACCCTTTCTTTTAAAACAAAAAAAGGAAACTTAAAGCTTCATGGAATCATGCAAACTTTACACCCAGCACTTCCTTTGCCCTCTCAGCACACGACGCTGTGCGCTGCACAGCACGGTCCTGAGCAGGTTCCATGGTCGTGCAAGCAGAGTTTCCATCGTTCGGCACTTCCGAACACCGCGCTCTCCTCTCAGGCCACCGGAACACCAATGAAAGTGCTGGAGTTTTGGAAACAATTTCGAAAACCATCCCACCCCTTTAGAGGTAGAAAAACTGAGGCACAGAAAGGTTAAGAGACTCACCTATGTTTGCACAATTCAGGGAAAAACAGAGAAAAGAAGAAAAACATCCTCCTTCCTGGCTCATGCTCTGGGCCCTAGACTCTGCTTTTTAAACGCTTTGGGTACATGTGAAATAGACGTTTATTTACATGATCCTTGTTCTACGGAATGTCAACTTTTTGCTAGACGATAGATTTTGATGTAACAAAGTTACATTTTCTTAAAATATGATTATTTTGTTGCATGTGAGGAATGTGCATGAAAATAAATGAGTGGTGGTAATGGGCCAAATTCTCATCGCTATTCCTGTAATTCTGAACCTTTTCAAGTATACAATGGAGGTATAAGAATCTGGCCAGATGAGAAACATCACCTACAAGCTAAAGGACAGACCCTTAAAATTCATCACCAGTACAACTGTGAGGTGGAAATGAGGAATACAAAAAATTGAGGTATTTTATATGATAAACTGCCTTGTGGTGTGACTGGTGTACAAACTGGTCTTTTCTTCCCAACTCACATTAACAGAATCTACCTATGAATGTGAGTAAAACCTACAAAAAATGAACACGGACACATCCTTGGGAGGAAGGTCGAGGTTAAGGAGTCAATGATACATGTTTGGTCCCTGAGAAGGCGAAACACCAAGACTCCATCCAATCCCGCCTGACGGGTGAACAACCCCCTCGATGTCGACACCATGAAAAGGACAACTTCAGAATACGGAAGCGAATCCATGCAGTCGTGAACAGACCTTAAACTGAAATGTTCTCTTTCTAGTTTCCTGCTTGGTGGCAGGAAGCCTAAGTCAGGATCGCACAGGCATCAGAGCGGCGCGGCGGGAGGGGCTCTGGGAACCACGGGAGCACTCTCTACCCTCTTCTGGGTGAGTTGAGCAGCTTGAAAAAGAGGAATCTCCCGAGCACACGGAAGGGCAGTAGCCTGTGGCCATCACACCTGTTTCCACAGAGCAGGTGTCCGTGCACACCTGGGAGACACTGCCTTTCCAAAGTCTAGAACTGGCCCGTAGAAGTTGAACACAACATTTACAAAGAGCTGAGCCATCTAGGAAGAAGGAAAGATGACTGTACAAGTGAATAGTGCTCAATTCTCGCAGAAAACAGATGTGAAACCCAAAGAAGAACAAATGCCCACATATTACCGCTGGGATCAACTTCTGGAAGAACAACTGAGTGCAGCAAATCAGCTTGAAGAGCAGGAATTGAAAGAATATTCCTTATCACTGAACAAAGAGCTGTGAAGTCTATTTCACTAACATTCTAATAGGAAAAGACTGCAATGAGAGCTGAGCAAGGCCCCCAGAACACCAGATTCCTCCCCAAAGTCCCCAGCATGGGCAGGGCCTCGCTCCAGGCAGCAGGGGAAGGGCTGCCCTCCCCAGCACCTTCTCCACAGAGATGGCAAGGTCTGCCAACCAGGAAGATGCTCTGGGGGCCTTCGTGGTGATGGGTTAGGATTAGAATCCTTAATTGGCCCTACCTTTGATCAATGGGCAGAACGGAAAGCAATCTTTAAAATGCAAATATCCAGAGGAGAAAACAAGGCATTGCCTAAGAGGAAGAGAAATGGCCTATTTCAGTATCTATCAAGAGGAAATCTGCATATCGTGATCAAAACCTTTGATTTTAGAGGATGCCTGAAAACAAGTATACAGTAAGCATCTTTTTTTCAAAGAATAGTATGATAATTTGAAAATATTTCAAGTGCATTTACTTTTGGAAAGGCCACTAAGAGATCTGTCCATGCCAGAGTTCTCACTTCACAGCATTTTTTCTTTTTTGTTTCCAAATGAATGGTGAAAACATAGATTTTTAAAATAAATACTATTAAATCAGAAGTTATATGCTCTACATGAAATCTGAAAATTAGACTGTTCAACCACTGGTCATGTCATTTACTTTGAGGCTAGTGTCATGTGCTTGAAAAACAATGGATGATATGAACTTTGTTCCCCTAGAAGAAGAGCTATGTACCCTACTGAAGTATCTGCTGAACGGAGGTAACCCTGGAAGATTCCAACTGTCCCAGGACCAGTCACTTTCAAGAGGAGAAAAGCTATTAATACTTTGAGATTTTATTTTACTCTAAAAAAATTATGGAAAAGATCAGGAAACTACCACCTCTCAGTATCAATGGTATACTTGTGGATTAAAATATAATAAGGTACACCAAGAGCTGCATTTAAATTAAATTTCACATGAAAGCTGTAGTAAAACAAACGTGGTAATTTTCATGTGACACATGAACTTTCTCATGACATTTGTTAGCCACATGTATTCACTGATTATCTCACACTCCTTACCTAGGAAACTATTTTTATGCCTACAAGTACACTGATACTGATATACTACGTTTTCAGAAAGTTCAGTTCCATAAGTTAAGGCCTGCATTCCCAAAAGCACTGATGATAAAAGGAGTAATGGACTTTGAACATTTGTTAACCATCCATTAATAGAGGATTTAAAATTTTTAAAAATAAATTTGTTGCTGCTCTTAGTTCACAAATCACTGACAACCCATGATCATCACGTACACTTTTAATTTAAAGTTATTTTTCTCTCTGTATTAAACTAGTCTCATTTTATTTGGCCTCTTTACTCAACACTTTAGGAAGCTATTCCTTGAGACTTTACTTTAGAAATGTTCTTTTTGCCTACAAAAACACGTTTTTTTCTTACTAAACAACTTTAATCAGGTATTACTAAATTTTATGTTCTACTTCACCTAATTTACTTTGCCCAACCCCATCTTTCAACTTGGCATCGTTCCCTGTGGTGAAATATTTGCATCACTTCATGCTTTGCTCCATTTGGAACACATGGACGGTTACTACAGACAGAAGAAGGACCTCTTTGATTCAAATACTGGCATAATTAATAGCTCTTTTGCATTTAGGACATATAATGAGAGGTTAGGTGAGGAACTCTAGGATGCTCTGCCATTGCAAACAACAAGGAGATGGCTATATTCATTGGTTTTTTTGCTAGAAATTCTTTTTAAAACTGTGTGTTACAATTTTTGGAAACTAGCCTAACCTCAGTTGTGTCCTCTAACTTATTCCTGTATGACAGGGAACTCGATCTGTGCGCTACTGAACAGGTACTCTCCCACTGAGCTTTATCATCAAGGTACAGAATTTATTTCTTCTGAATGGCCATAAATGCTTGCTGATAAAGAATGTGGATATATTTGATACTGAATCCCAGGTACAAAGATTGAATACAAATAAAATAATATCTCATGCTACTTAAATCGGTTGTCTTTAATTGAACAATAACCACGTTAAATGGGTCAGTTTGCTCTAATGTGTCTTTAGCCTTGACTATCTTCCAATGAATACACAGTCATGCAGCACGTAACATGTTTCTGTCAAAGACACACCACCTACATGACAGTGATCCCGTAGGACTGTCATGCCATAGTTTTATTGTACCCTTCCTATGTTTGGAAACACAAACACTCACCACTGTTACAATTGCCCACAGTATTCAGTACAGTCACATGCTGTACAGGTGTGACGCCAGGAGCAACAGGCTGTACCGTCCACCCAGGTGGGTAACAGGCGTCCCATCGAGGTTTGTGTAACTACGCTCCCTGATATTCACACAATGCAGTCCGCTGACAATGCACTTCTCAGAATGTTTTGCTGTCACTAAGCGACACGTGACTGCATTATTTCTAACTGCCTTGTACATTTGTAACGTGAATACTGAAATATTAAAGCATACTCAAGGAAGTTGCATTATTCTAACCTAAGAACATATACACAGTAATAGTTAATAATTCAAGTGATAAAGGCACTGAAATTGAATTGAGCTATTGAAAAGTCATCCTGCCGGTGGAACACGCCATCATGTTCATTAACTCTTCTCTACTATTTAAATGTCTTGGGTGGGGGTGAGGGCCGAAGAGTCAACTTGTCAGAGGATTAATAACAATTTATGTATATGCCTCTTATTTGGATGACATACTCAAATGTTATACATGCTTAATACAAACTAACACAACCACAGACACATTTCACTGTAAACCAGAGTTCAAGACAACAATCTCTCATTTCCAAAGTAATCTAAGTAAAAATAGCTCTGCTATCCTGTAACAACTAACCAGAAAGAGCCCATCTTTTTCTGTTTAATGTTAAAATGTTTTAAAAGAAGAGAATATTCATGAAAGCTTCCTGGTTAATGGAAATGAAAATGAGATTTGTCTCATATGAGAGACATGGTGCCAGGCAACCGTTAGGCACCTTTGGGCTGCAGAGGGCTGGCTGGGCCTCTGCTCTGGTGCTAAGCCCCACTCCCCCCGTCCACCAGACCACCTGTTACCATCCAGTCAACTCTAACACCAAGATCGAGGACCTCTTCTACTTCACATCCAATCAGGACCACCTCCAATGCCTGTTCCTCGAATCATCCAAGCCCCTACTGCAATCTAGTCTGTTTTCATATTAGATTTGTTCATCTCCCCAAGGTTGAAATTGAACTCTTTGAACACCTGTATAAGGACAATCCCCACGGAGACGGTCGTGAATCCACAGGCCATCCCCAAGAAGTCCACCAGGCCCACGTTGCTCCACTCCCGGAAGAGGATGGCTGATGCCAGCAGGACCAGCGTGGTGAACACGACGTAGTAGATGGCCCCGAACACCGAGGAGTCGAAGCACTCCAGCGCCTTGTTGATGTACCTGAACTGGACGATGATGCTGCAGCCGAGCACGGCCAGAAGCACCAGGCACAGGCAGAGGGCTCTCTGGCTGGACGGGTTGTTGTGCAAGATGTCTTGGGCCGCCAGCCCAATGCCCTTGGTGGAAGGCACGGTGAAACTGCCCAGCAAAGAGCAGATGCTGATGTAGACCATGATGTTGGTGGGCCCGTGGGCCGGCGCGATCCAGAAGATGAGCAGCAGCAGCATGAGCAGCACGATGCACAGGTAGCCCACAAACACTGGAACACAGATGGCACGCAGTCACCTGCAGTCGGCCTCGCGGCATACGCCACCTACCAGCCGGTGGGGGTGACTGGGGCAGCACCCATATCCCCACCCACCACCACTCTGGCACAGCCCTGAGGGGCAAGCAGGTTCTGGCTTGAATTTACTAGATCCACTGATTTCCTTCCACAAAATTATTCCCCTCATTTTCACTGTTAAAACATTTACAGCTCCTGGCCGGCCGCAGTGGCCCACACCTGTAATCCCAGCACGTTGGGAGGCCGAGACAGGAGGATCACGAGGTCAAGAGATCGAGACCATCCTGATCAACATGGTGAAACCCTGCCTCTACTAAAATACAAAAATTAGCTGGGCGTGGTGGCATGCACCTGTAACCCTAGCTACTCGGGAGGCTGAAGCAGAAGAATTGCTTGAACCCAGGAGGCGGAGGATGCAGTGAGCCAAGATCGCACCACTGCACTCCAACCTGGGTGACAGTGTGAGACTCAGTCTCCAAAAAAAAAAAAAAAAAAAAAAAAAAACTTACAGCTCCTAAATGTTTACATGGTCCTCTATCAGAACCATTGTCTTTGTTTTTTAGGTGTTTTTGGTTATTTTTTGAAATGGAGTTTCACTCTTGTTGCCCAGGCTGGAGTGCAGTGGTGCAATCTCTGCTCACTGTGACCTCTGCCTCCCAGGTTCAAGCGATTCTCCTGCCTCAGCCTCCCGAGTAGCTAGGATTACAGGTGTCCACCACCACGCCCAGCTAATTTTTGTATTTTTAGTAGAGATGGGGTTTTGCCATGTTGGCCACGCTTGTCTCAAACTCCTGACCTCAGCTGATCTGTCCTCCTCAGTCTCCCAAAGTGCTGGGATTATAGGCATGAGCCACTGCACCCGGCCTAGAACCATTCTCTTAACAATACAAGTCAATGGAGATGCGCCGAGGTTTCAAAATAGCACCTGGGAATCCAGGGGGCAGAGGTAAGGCAGGGGACAGGAGGGAGGACTTTAAGCTTTGGGAGTGTTTGTGGGTGTTGCAATGATTGGGGGCTGCATCCAGTGGGCAGGGGCATGTGCAGACAACCCACCTCCCACCATCAAAAATCATCCCATTCTCCTCACAACTCCTGAATGTCTCCTTGGACTTGCAAGTGAAAAATATGTTTATAATAATCAGAGCCTAGAACCTATTTTATGCATGAATGAAAGTAACTTTTGCATGGATTTAATATATGCTGAATTTTTCAGAAATGCCACTTCCATGTAAATTGAGGGAGGCTTGTTCTTTCTTTGATCAAAACTTCATTAACAGTTATGCTCCATCTGAGGATCATTTTGTTGATAGCAAGACCTCAAGTATCTGAGTCGATAACACGACACCCCACGTCGGTCTATACCTGCAGCTACCAGATTCTCAGTCACTCCTCACAAGGTGTGGGGTCTGCCAGCTTCAATAGGTCTTCTCTTATACTTGGACCTGAGCATTTATATACTGAATTCCATGTTTTATTTTGAAGTATTGTCTTGGTATTCCTCCTTTATATTACAGTTAAGGCATTACACTGATGGCTTGAAATTACGTGTATAAAGAGGTTGTGTTTTCTATGAAATCTATTCTAAGATCACAAATGGACCTGAGAGGGCTGCAACTGCTGGCTACGAAAACCAGCAAGTGTGGACATGCAAACTGGGTTGTGGACGTGCAAACCACAGTGTGAACATGCAAAGCAGGGTGTGTGGACATGAAAACCAGTGAGTGTGGACATGCAAACCAGGTGTGAACACGCAAAGCAGTGAGTGTGGACATGAAGACCAGTGAGAGTGGACGTGTAAAGCAGGTGTGAACATGCAAAGCAGCAAGTGTGGACATGAAAACCAGTAAGTGTGGACGTGCAAACCAGTGAGTGTGGACATGAAAACCAGTGAGTGTGGATGTATAAGCCATGTGTGGACATGAAAACCAGCAAGCTGATGTGGAGGCACTGCTGTGCTGGCACCTGCCTAAACTTGGTAAGCAACACAGGGTGGTCTACTTAAAGTGAAATCTATACTTTAAGTCTGTTGTAATCATGTAGGTAGCAGTGTTTAATGCAGTTATCAAAAAAAAAAGAAATTATATTTAAAAAAATATACACAGAGCTGTATGAAGAATCTAAAAATAAGAGATAACAGGTCTCTGTTCTCACAGAGCTTCATGCTGGAGGCAGCAAAGTGCTGTGGTGGAGGAAAGAGCAGGCCGGGCAGGGCACGCCAGGAAAGGTATGTGGGGAGGGGCGGGTGGCCCGAGGGGAGCCACTGTGGGAAGAGCGCCCATGCCATGCACAAGGTCCCAGAAGAGAACCCAAAGGAATACCAGGCCACGGAGGCTCCCTGCAGGGTGTGAGGATCAGGAGGGAGGGTGAGGGCAGAGGGCTAGCCTGCGAGCACAGCCAACCAATGCATGTGCCCAGAGAACACATATCTACAGTAACAGATCAGGGTGGACACATTTCATCTGCCCTGCCAGGAAGCGTCACATGTGAAAATGAGGTTTAAAAAAGCTGTGACTCCTAGTGCAAACGTTCTTGGCAGCACTGTTAGAAAGGAATTACCTGGGTTGGTCAGCTTCTCTTCCAGCTCAGCCTGAGTCGTCACACTCTCAGACTTTGGGGAGTGGATGATCAGCACGACAGAGCCTGCACAGCTTAGCAGGCACCCCAACTTGCCCAAGATGTTGAGCTTTTCCTTCAGGAGATAGGAAGCTAAAATGGACCTTTATTGAAGAAAGAGAAATCATTAAAATTTAAACCAAACTACCTGATCTTTCTTCTAACTGCAGATATTTTTATCTAGAAAAGCCATTTTCTTTTTCTTCTGTTCTTCCCTTTAAGAGACCAGATCTCACTCTGTTGCCAAGATTGGAGTAAAATGGCACAATCATAGCTCACCATAAGCTTAAATTCCTGGGATCAAGTGGTCCTCCTGCCTCAGCCACTGAAGTAGCTGGGACTACATATGCATGCCACCACACTCAGCTAACTTTTCAAAAACTTTGTGTAGAGGCCGGGCGCGGTGGCTCACGCCTGTAATCCCAGCACTTTGGGAGGCCGAGGCGGGTGGATCACCTGAGGTCAGGAGTTCGAGACCAGCCTGACCAATATGGTAAAACCCCGTCTCAATCAATCAATCAATAAAATTTGTGTAGAGACTGGGTCTCACTAGGTTGCCCAGGCAAGTCTCAAACCCTTGGGCTCAAATGATCCTCCTGCCTTGGCCTCCCAAAGTGCTAGAATTATAGACGTGAGTCACCATGCCTGGCCAGGATTTTCATACCAATTCCGTATATAACCACTACATAGTTAATGATAGGTCTAACTTACACCACTATGTTACTATTTCAGCACATATAAAATATACCACAGTATAAAAAGTTTTGTGACTGACCAAAAGTAAAAAGTAATGCTTCCTCTGCATGTAGGCAAGCATTAAAAAAAAAAAAAGTAATGCTTCCTTACTTAAAAGGAACCAATCAAAAATACTAATATCTGCGCTAAGTGGAAAAGTAGGGTTCAAAACTGTCAAAATAATTATGAGTAATGCATGATAAAAACACTTAAAATAAATTAAGTGAAAAATGCACAAACAAAAGAAAAAATAAAAACCCTAACAGTAATTGCAGTATAGTAGAAGTATGGGTGGTTATTTTCTCTAATACTGAAAACTTCTAAAAGGTGGTCACACAATTATTGCAAAAAAATGTATTCTTCAAAAACATCTATAATCTTCAGGCTCGTGATGTTTCTTCTCTTATTTCCCTGTGTAATTATCAGTATACAATCTAACTTGGAACACCTGGCCCTCACTAGGTCATGGGACTGGTCCTTCTCACTTTACTCAAGTCTGTGCTGAAGATGATCAGAAAACAGGAACATCTGGAGGAGGACATACCAGGCTCAGGTATGTACCGGATTACTTCCTTTAATCCCTATTTTAAAGATAAGGACACTTAAGCCTCAGAAAGGGTTAGCATTGAACCTAAGGCCACAAAGCTAGCAAGAGATACAAGCATGGTCATGACACCCCGACAGGTCCTAAACGCCTTCTTTTCCCTTGTACCACACTTCTATCCTTGTCTCTAGACAGCCCTGTTCTTTTTTTTTTTTTTTTTGAGACAGAGTCTCACATTGTAGCCTGGGCTGGAGCGCAGTGGCGCAATCTCGGCTCATGGCAACCTCCGCCTCCCAGGTTCAAGCAATTCTCCTGCCTCAGCCTCCAAAGTCACTGGGATTACAGGCACCCGCCACCACGTCCGGCTTTTTTTTTTGTATTTTCTCTTTTGTTAGTAAAGATGGGGTTTCATTATGTTGGCCAGGCTGGCCTCAAACTCCTGACCTCGTGGTCCACCCACCTCGGCCTCCCAAAGTGCTGGGATGACAGGCGCGAGCCACTGTGTCTGGCCGACAGCCCTGTTCTTAAGAAGCTCCCAACAGTGCCGTTGGGGCAATAAGCAACATCACTGAAAGAACCAACAAGCGATACATGAATACATGACTACATGTTAAATAGAGGGGCTCCATTGAGTAGCTGCCCGGAGAAGTAGAAACCAGAAACGCAGGGGGAATCGCAGGGCAAAAAGTGGGCCTGGAACTGGCCTGGGACAACAGGTGGACTGTGCCAAGGTGGAAAAGGGCTGCCATGCACGAAAGTGGACGGTATGAACCATGGGACCAAATCATCTCTTATGCCATTGTGGAATACCAGGAGACAGTGCCGTTTTCATTCATTCAATCATTCATTAATTCATTTATTGAGATGGAGTCTCACTCAGCCACCCAAGCTGGTGTGCAGTGATGCAATCTCAACTCACTTTAATCTCTACCTCCCAGGTTCAAGCGATTCTCCTGCTTCAGCCTCCCAAGTAGCGGGCATTACAGGCACCTGCCACTACGCCCGGCTGATTTTTGTATTTTTAGTAGAGACGGGGTTTCACCATGTTGGCCAGGCTGGTCTCAAACTCCTGACCACAAGTGATTCACCCGCCTCAGCCTCCCAAAGTGTTGAGATTACAGGCGTGAGCCACTGCGCCTGGCTGACAGTGCCATTTTTTTTGTATTTAGTAGAGACGGAGTTTCACCATGTTGGCTAGGCTAGTCTCAAACTCCTGACCTCGTGATCCTCCAACCTCCCAAAGTGCTGGGACTACAGGCGTGAGCCACCATACCCAGCAAGAGTTTTTATATATTCTAACTACAAATCCCTTATCAGATATATAGTTTGAAATTTTCCTCCCACTCAAGTGAGTTTTCAGTTCATCGATGGCATCCTTTTAAGCACAAAGGTTTTTAATTTTGATGATACCAAATTTATCTATTTTTCTTCTGCTGCTTGTACTTTTGTGCTTTAAGTGTTGTACTAGAAAATCATCACCTAATCCAAGGTCATAAAGACCTATATCTACGTTTACTTCTAAGAGTTTTACAAGTTTAGCTCTTACACCTAGGCCTTTGATTCATTAACATTTGTATACAGTGTGAGGCAGGAGCACAACTTCATTCACCTGCATGTGGAGATCCAGCTGGCTCAGCATCATGTCTTGAAAAGACTATTCTTTCCCCTACTCAATTGTCTTGGTACCCCTGGCAAAAATCAATTGACTATAAATGTGAGTGTTTGTTTCTAGAATCTCAATTACATTCTATTGATTTACATGTTTTTCCTCTGCCTCCCATGTTCAAGAGATTCTCCTGCCTCAACCTCCCAAGTAGCTGGGATTACAGGCACCCGCCACCACGCCTGGCTAATTTTTGTATTTTTAGTAGAGATGGGGTTTTGCCATGTAGGCCAGGCTGGTTTCCAACTCCTCACCTCAAGTGATCTACTCGCCTTGGCCTCCCAAAGTGCTGGGATTATAGGCATGAGCCACCCATGTGGCTTTTTTTTTAAGGCAGAGTCTTGCTCTGTCTTCCAGGCTGGAGTGCGGCGGCACCATCTCGACCCACTACAACCTCTGCCCCCCAGGTTCAAGCAATTCTTGTGCCTCAGCCTCCCAAGCAACTGGGACTACAGGTGGTTGCCATGATGCCCGGCTAATTTTTTGTATTTTTAGTAGGAACAGGGTTTCGCCATGTTGGGCAGGCTGGTCTTAAACTCCTGACCTAAAGTAATTTGCCCACCTTGGCCTCCCAAAGTGCTGGGATTATAGGCGTGAGCCACCGTGCCTGGCCTGAAGATCTATCTTCTGTTATAATTTTGCTTTCATTATTTTAACAGAAACATTTAAAATGAAAAGTTCTTATATCTAAACTACACATTAAATACCAAACAAAATCTTGGCTCTCACCCGAACGGCACTCCAAGGGCGCCCAGGGGAGTTACGAGGACCGTGGGGACCGCCGTGTAAGCCAGGAAGTTTCCAATCTGGCCAACTGCCACTGTCAAGAAAATCACAAGGGTACTGCTTGCAATTACAGAGCTCTCTTTCAGCACTGATCAGAGTTGAGTCTTGCAAGGCTCGGCTCTGAAAGGGCTACTTTATTCCCATTACTTGAGAAGAATCACATCTGGGGTGTCACCTGCATGTTTAAGGGGTCAGGGGGCAGACCCCACACCGTCACTGGTCCCATCAGTGAGGTGAGTAGGTTCAGCCCTCCACGGAAATGCAGAACCTGACCAGCAGTGACTGAAATGAGTGCAGCACTGAGAAGAGTTCCACTCTCTTCACACATCCTTGCTTTCACACCAGTGGGCCAGAGCTTCCTGTGCACCCTCCAGTGGCCTGGGACTGCTCCGGCATAGGCAGCTGGCCACAGTGACAGGCCACTGGCATACCGAGAGGACACAGTGCTGCCGCACAGGACTGCAGCAGGGAGGCACCCAGACAGGGCTGAAAGAGGAGCTCTTCAAGGAACAGAACTGGCATTGCCAAGTAATGTCGTATTAAAAGACAAAAAGTACATGATGTTTCTTTTTTTTCTTTTGAGACAGAGAGTCTCGCTCTGTCACCCAGACTGGAGTGCACTGTCATGATCCTGGCTCACTGTAGCCTCCACCTCCCAGTCTCAAGCAATCCTCCCACTTCAGCCTCCAAATCGCTGTGAAAACAGGCGCACACCACCATGCCCAGATAATTTGTTTTTGTTTTTGCACAGACGGGGTTTCGCCGTGTTTGTCAGGCTGGTCTCGAATTTCTGGGCCCAAACAAACCACCTGTTTCAGCCTCCCAAAGTGCTGGGATTATAGGCATGAGCCACCGTGCCCAGCCATACACAGTATTTCTGAATTTCAAAGACAGTTGTCCTTTATAACATATTTAGAGTTCTGAACTCTAATAATTTTATCTTTACATTATAGCACATGACCTGATCTTTGAGTCACAAAACTGTCCTTTGTTAAACCAACTGCCCTGAGAAAAACACGGCAGCCTAACATGGAATTTCACCAGACGCCAACAGCCCGACTACACAAGTAAGCAGGAGCTGTTTTAATTTCTTTGGGCTCAGGACAGATCGGCCTGGACTGAATTCACGGCTAATCATGGGCAGCACGGGCCTCCACCAACCCCCAACTTGTCCTTCTGCATTCTTGTCCTGGGAGGAAGGGGAGCAGGGAGAGTTCCCCGGGAAGGCAAGGGAATCTAAACTAAAGACAGGCTCAGGGCCTGGGAGAGGCCATGTGACACCCTCCCACCCTCACCCAGCCACTCCAGCCGTGCCCAGAGCAGTGATGATCCCAAGAAAGAAAAAGACCAGACTTTGCCACACAGGCTACTTACTTGCGATTGTGCCAGCCCACCACACAATGTCTGTTAAATAGGAAGTACCTATAAAAGAATGAGATAGGAAAAAGTCAGGAAAGTGGGTTTTTACAAGCTACATATGTCAGCAAGAGGTTTACAAGTGAGAAACTTTAATATCAAAACCAAAATGGAAAAGAATGAACGTCACACCGTTTATTTACCCTGAAGAGAATCTTTCATCTATAAATAGCAGCAGAAGAGACTACTGAAAGTGGCAAAGTCAAGATATTTTTTGCAACCAACACAGCCTGACCCAAATAAGGAAAAGAAATCTTTATACATATGGGATTACAGGCGTGTGTTGGGATTACAGGTGTGAGCCACTGCCCCAGCATCCTAAGCAGTTTTTTAGGAGATTTTTTTTTGTTGCTAACTGCATATTACAGTAACTAATGCTTTTTTCAATTTTTTTTTTTTCGAAATGGAGTCTCACTCTGTCGGCCAGGATTGATGGACTGAGTGATGCAAGCTCGGCTCACTGCAACCTCTGCCTCCCGGGTTCAAGCGATTCTCATGCTTCCGCCTCCCAAGTAGCTGGGATTACACGTGTGCACTACCACTTGTGGCTAATTTTTGTATTTTTAGTAGAGACAGGGTTTTGCTATATTGGCTAGGCTGGTATTGAATTCCTGGCCTCAACTGATCCACCCACCTCGGCCTCACAAAGTGCTGTGACTACAGAGCTAGTCACTTTGCCCAGTCACAGTAACAATTCTAATTGTTTTAATTCTCAGTAGTAAAACCACAATTTGGTATGACACACAGCCTGCTGGCCTGCTTAATGGAGCAGAAGAGCTACAGGTATCACAAAAAGTACTTACAAAATGAAATGGGGCTGGGCCTGGTGGTTCACACCTGTAATTCCAGCATTTTGGGAGGCTAAGGTAGAAGATCATATGAGCCTAGGAGTTTGGGCAATGTATAGAGACTCTGTCTCTACAAAAAATTAAAAAATTAGTGGGCGCCAAGCCAGGTGGCTCATGCCTGTGATCGCAGCACTTTGGGAGGCTGAGGTGGGTGGATCACCTGAGGTCAGGAGTTCAAGACCAGCCTGGCCAACATGGTGAAACCCCGTCTCTACTAAAAATGCAAAATGTAGCCAGGCACGGTGGCAGGCGCCTGTAATCCAGTGTAGGGGACAAGAGCGAGACTTTGTCTCAAAAAAAAAAAAAAAAAAGAAGAAAATTAGACCCTGTCTCAAAAAAAAAATAATACTGTTATTTGATCACATCACAATAAAAACTGATTTAGGCAAGAATCATCAATGGATACTAAACAAGTGAATGAAAGCTTACTGAGAAACAAGATTGCTTCTCAGTCACCTCCATAGGTTTTTCTTACTAATTATGAACATAAAAAGTTATCTTTACAGAAAAGCCTGATGGACATTGGCTGAGCCCAGCAGTCAACGTCAGCAGCACTGGCTCTGCCCCCTGCCTGCGGCGCCGTCTCCAGGCCCTGAGCCTCTGCTGCCAGGCTCCACTGCAGAAGAGAGCCTGGCACTGCTGGGGCTCCTGTTCTGTGTGCCTCTCAGTGTCTCTGATACAACGGGACCCAGGGTGTCCTATGAGGTGGAAAGCTTAGCTAAGCTTAAGGATGTCCCATGGTGGACATTGCAAAAGAGTCAGCTATGAATACAGAATCAACGTTACATTTCTAAATGCACTAATCAAAGAGGCTATCCCAATATGCATGCCGAATAATTAACAGTGAAAGGTCATCAGGTCCAGAATACTGGTGTGAAAAGTCTGTGAAACAGTTTCCCAACAAAACCACCATAACTAACAAAGTACTTTAAAAAGTAAATTTAAAGTCTGTGGAAATTATCCTAAGGGCATGCAGAAAATATCTCCTTTTTCATTCCTGATTTTACTAATTTGATTCTTCTGTTTTGCTTGGTCAGTCTAGCTAAAGGTTTGTCAATTTCATTGCTCTTTTCAAAGAACCAACTTGTGATTTTGTTGATTTTATTGGTTTTTCTTTAGTTTAGTTTTTTTTTCCGTTTACTCTGCTTGTGTAGAATTTTTTTTTTTAAGGCAGAGTCTCACTCTGTCGCCCAGGCTGGAATGCAGCGGCATTATCTCTCAGTTCACTGCAACCTCTACCTCCCAGCTTCAAGCAATTCATGTGCCTCAGCCTCCCAAGTAACTGAGATTACAGGCGCTCACACAACACCTGAATAATTTTTGTATTTTTAGAAGAGACAGGGTTTCACCATGTTGGCCAGGCTGGTCTTGAACTCCTGACCTCAAGTGATCCACCCACCTCAGCCTCCCAAAGTGCTGGGATCACAGGCATGAACCACTGGCCCAGCTCTCCTTTTATTGTGATGAACATGGTTTAGTCAGGAGTTTTTGTGAAGTCATGGGATTGCTGCTACAGCAACTGGACTGTGAGTAACCCTCCTGCAGTGAGAGTGGGTCCAAGGATGACAGTGACCGGTGCAATGAGGCCTGTAGGCACTCCCCTTTCACCGCTATGGTTCTCCCAACATCGACCATCACACAGTATATGCTTTGGGCAGTTTATAAAATGTCAAAAGTCACAAAATGGGGAGGAACCTGGGATACCAGGTATGCAAGAATGGCAAAGTGAACAAAATGGCTTTTGTTCTTTTCCCAAAGGGTCCAGTTCAGTTCCAAGCATTTCAGGCCCCGCAACTTGTACTCTCCAGCAAGAGCTTGGATTTGCTCAAATCAAAAGGTGTTTAGGTCACCCTCACCTTTTAAGCCAATATTAGGCAAAATTCTTCTGCAGCCACAGACATTAAGCAAGTCAGATTTTTCTCCATCCAGGTACCTGCCCCATACCCCTAGCCACACCCAAAAGTGAAGATCCTGCCCATGGTCCCTGAGAGCCTCAGTCCAGGAGCGTCCCTCTGTTCTGCCCTGAAGGAAGTGCACGGCTGTGTGCCCAGCGTCCTCAGCGAGCTGGCTGCTCCACTTTCCCTCCTCCTCCTTCAGCCAGGAGCTCCTAGGAACCTGCATTCCATGTTAGCCCTTGGCCCCTGTCATACGTAGATATTTTTCTATTATATCCTAAAACAACTGGGTTTCTTCACAGTTTCAGCCTAAGCATTGCTGCACCTAAGCACCGCTGCTCCTAAAGCTCATTAGCCAGCACTCTCAGTAGGTGTCTATGCCCGAGCTTCTCCTCTTCCCAGCTGATGGCTGCCTTCTGTTACTCTTCAGGTCCTCTGGCCTCAGTAGGAACAAGAGCTGCAGCACCGACGGACGCGGAGGGTGCTCTTTGTCTTGCCACAGTCATGCCTCCTCCCCGACTCCCAGGTGTAGACTGCAGAGGGCAGGACCGCTAAGTTCCAGGGGGTTTCCTCTCATTGGAAGACTTGGGTGCTGAGAGCTGCACAGCCGTTAACAACAGCTAAACTGTAAGACAAAGAAGTGCTTCTGCAAACACAAAAGAACCTTGTCAGGATGACAACATCAAGGTGACGGTGATGCTGTCCAACCATGGGCATGTGACTTTAAGATCTTCCATTCCGTTATCATAAACATGCCAGAAATGTCCTTAAAATACAGCTTTCTAGCATAATAATATAGACAGCCATCCAAAGTATTTATCTTCTAATTATTCCACAAAAAAAACTGCTTCCACTTACGAGCGCTCCCAACAGCAACAACAGAAGCTGCTGATAAAAGCCAAGCAAGAGGCACGGTGGCTCACGCCTGTAATCCAAGCACTTTGGAGGCCAAGGCGGGTGGATCACCTGAGGTCGGGAGTTCAAGACCAGGCTGACCAATATGGTGAAACCCCGTCTTTAAAAAAAAAAAAAAAAAAAAAAGCCAAGCAAGAGTGAGTCACTACTTCTCTGTAAATTAATGCCTTGACTTCAAAAATGTATAAAAAAAGATGTCATACAGTTTTAAAGAGTTCTCTAAAAAGGACTAAAAATAAATAAATATTCTTTCCTGACGGCAGCACAGCCAGATGAAGGCATTAACTGCAGTGCATCTGAGCATTACTGTGCACCAACTTACTCATGGATTTAACATTTGAAGCTCTTTTGCACATTGGTTATTAGATACGCAGAATTTATTTTTCCTAAGAAATAGTTTGGCAATTATGGAAAAAAAAAAACAAAGTTTTATGACATACACTAATTTTAAGATTTACTATAAAACTATGTAATTGAGACATACGGTACTGGCATAACGACAGAAGTACACAAGGAAGCAGAGTTCAAAAATCGGTCCATACCCATGCAGTGAGATCACAGACTGAAGGACCAGTACAATTCACAGGGAAAGTCTCCTCAACAAATGTTGCTGGACCAACTGGATGTTGCAGAGGAAACACTGAAGTGTAATTCATGCCTCAGGCCATCCTGTGACTCAAGGTGACTTACAGACCTAAAGGTAAACACTAAAGCTGCGAAGCTGCAGGAAAAACACACCGGAGGATCCCACTGCGACCTCAGGGGAGACAAAGATTTCTCAGGCGGAAATCAAAAGCACCGACCACACAGGAAAAAAACAGAAAAATTAGACTTCAATAAAACTCCACATTCCTCCTCTTCAAAAGGCACTTTTACAAAAATGAAAAGGCAAGCCACAGAGAACATATCTGTAATCCCTATTATCTGACAAAAACTTGTATCCAGATTATAGACATGTACATAACACATATCCATGTGTGTGTTAATATGTGTGTGTGTGTATACACACAATATGCTACTGTATGTTAATGAAGATTGTCTTTTCATGAGCAAGTCTTGTTTCTCCTGAGAAGAGGAGGAGGCCTAGTCCATATACATAATGTCATGGCTAAGCGTCTGACTTTCACCTTGGGCTCAAGTCCTGGCTTTGTTACTTAGTAGTTGTGCAGCTACTATATATATACTACGTATCTACACACACACACACACACACACACACACACACACTCCTACCAGTCAATAAGATAGAACCCAGCCAGGCGCAGTGACTCATACCTGAATCCCAGCACTTTGGAAGGCCGAGGCGGGTGGACCACCTGAGGTCAAGAGTTTGAAACCAGCCTGGCCAACATGGTGAAATCCCATCTGTACTAAAAAGACAAAACTTAGCCAGGTGTGGTGGCGGGTGCCTATAATCTCAGCTACCTGAGAGGCTGAGAAAGGAGAATCGCTGGCACCCAGGAGGCAGAGGTTGCAGTGAGCCAATATCGGGCCACTGAACTCCAGCGTGGGCGACTCTGTCGCCCCCTACTCTCACCCAAAACGTTTATCAGGCTGGGCGTGGTGGCTCACCCGTAATCTCAGCATTCTTGGAGGCCAAGGCGGTGGATCATAAGGTCAGGAGTTCAACACAAGCCTGGCCACTATAGTGAAACCCTGTCTCTACTAAAAATACAAAAATTAGCCAGGCTTGGTGGTGGGCACCTATAGTCCCAGCTACTCAGGAGGCTGAGGCAGGAGAATCACTTGAACCTGGGAGGCAGAGGTTGCAGTGAGCTGAGATCGTGCCATTGCACTCCAGCCTGGGCAACAGAGTGAGACTCTGTCTCAAACAAAGAAAGTTCATCAACAGGAGAAATGGATATGCAAACCGGAATACTCGAACACCACAACACTACTCAGTAATAATAAGGAACATATTACTGATATCCACATTTTGATGAATCTTCAAATCATGCCAAGCAAAAAAAGGCAAACCTAAGAGAATACATACTACGTGATTCCATTTATATGAAGTACAGGAACCGGCAAAATTAATTCAATCCATGCAGATTCGTATCAGAAGAGCAGGCACTTTGGTATGGGGGATGGAGTGGGAAAGGGCACCAGGGAGCATTCTAGGGTGGCAGCAACGGCCAATTTCTTCACTGGGCTGTGGGTTACACAGCCATATTCATTTGTCAAAACTCATCAAACTGTACCTTTAAGATCTGTGCAGAAGCCAGGTGTGGTGGCTCACGCCTGTAATCCCAGCACTTTCGGAGGCCAAGGTGGGCAGATCACAAGGTCAAGAGATTGAGACCATCCTGGCCAATACAGTGAAACCCTGTCTCTACTAAAAATACAAAAATTAGCTGGGCGTGGTGGCATGCGCCTGTGGTCCCAGCTACTCGGGAGGCTGAGGCGGAAGAATCGCTTGAACCCAGGAGGTGGAGGTTGTAGTGAGCCAAGATTGCGCCACTGCACTCCAGCCTGGTGACAGAGCCAGACTCCCTCTCAAAAAAAAAAAAAAAAAAGACCTGTGCAGTTGTTCTATGTAATTATACCCCAATATTTAAAAAAAAAAAAAAAAAAAAAAGAAAAGTTGATAAGCAACGGTTAAATTTCTTGATGGTGATGGTTTTACAGGTAGCACACTTACCCCTGCACTCACAGAGGTGAGTACATTAAGATGCACAGCTTTTCATATGTCAATCATAACCCAATAAAGCAATCTGAAATTCTAAATTGTTTTATTTTATTTTATTTATTTAGTTATTTTGAGACAGAGTCTCACTCCGTCACCAGGCGCCAGGCTGGAGAGCAGTGGCGTAATCTCGGCTCACTGCAACCTCCGCCTCCTGGGTTCAAGCAATTCTCCTGCCTCAGCCTCCCCAGTAGCTGGGACTACAGGTGCGCACCACCACGCCCAGCTAATTTTTTTGTATTTTTAGTAGGGACCAGGTTTCACCATGTTGCCCAGGATGGTCTCGATCTCTTGACCTCATGATCCACCCACCTTGGCCTCCTAAAGTGCTGGGATTACAGGCGTGAGCCACCGCGCCCGGCCCTAAATTTTGTTTTAATCTAAAAAGTTTAATTTCTGGGTTAGCCCACACAATGTTGACCGTAACAAAACTAACCACCGTGATGAAGTTTCTTGCAGTTTCTATGGGAAATGTCATTTCCTGTTTCAAATGGAAAATAAGAGTACAGCACATATTAACACATGCTTCTTCCTCTCCCTCCTCCCTCCAGGGAAGCTCAGTGCAGTATCTGTATTCTATTTCTTAGTTCCATCTATCAAATATTTACTGGGAATCATCACTGTACACAGTCCTCAGTGAATACAAAGACATAAAAAGTCACAAGACGTGGTGTCTGCCCCTACAGAGCACCCTCTTCCTCTCTGTCTTAACCAGAGGCGCTTTCTCTCCTTCTTTCCCCCACCACAGGCACCAAGGCTGCCCCCACGCACCCTGAGAGCTAAGAAGCCAAGCTGGTAGACTCCTTGATAGATGGCGGGGCGATGTCAGGTATATTACAACCGTACTAGTGTACGCTGCTGACGTGAGCAGAAACATCTAGGACGATGAGCTCTCAGTCATGTGTCCTGGAAAGGAACTGGTAATGTTCATGCCCTGCAAAAGTGGAACAGTAACATTCATAAAGCCCAGAGTATGTTTTCAAAGAACATTTAACAGGGGGACAAGCTCACGACAAACCGAGCACAACCACAGGACATAAGCTGGCACACATGGGTTGAGCTCAGTGCACGCTGCTTCTTTTTTTTTTTTTTGAGTCAGAGTTTCACTCTTGTTGCCCAGGCTGGAGTGCAATGGCACGATCTCAGCTCAGTGCAATCTCTACCTCCCAGGTTCAAGTGATTCTCCTGTCTCAGCCTCCCGAGCAGCTGGGATTACAGGCATGCGCCATCACGCCCAGCTAATTTAGTATTTTTAATAGAAGTGGGGTTTCACCATGTTGGTCAGGTTGGTCTCGAACTCCTGACCTCAGGTGATCCACCCGCCTCAGCCTCCCAAAGTACTGGAATTACAGGCGTGAGCCACCGCGACTGGCCCACTGTTTTCTAAATTACATGATTAAGGGCTTCGTTGCCCACCATGTAGGTCTTAACTGCATCCTGGTTCTAAAAGATGAACTGGGCAAAACTTGTAAGATAACCACAGAAATTTAAACCCTAACGAGACATATGAGAACATTAAAAAAATTATTCTTAATTTTTAAGTGCAATAAAGGTATTATGATAATATTTAACAAAGAAATACTAACTGAAATATGCAGATGAAATGGTAATTTGCTTGGGATCTATTTGAAAAAAAAAAAATCCTACAGGAGTGTGGGTGGGGTGGGCACTGGGTATAGATAAAGCAAAACTGGCCAGAAACAACGATTTGCTGTTGTGGTCGTTGTCGAATGGATTCAGGGGGACCATGCGCAAGTCTGTTCTTTGGGGATATTGTATAATGCTGGGGTTTGGGCTTCTAGTGAACTCTTCACCCAAATAGTGGACACAGTACCCAACAGGTGACTTTTCAACCCTCTCCCCATTCTTCTACCCTCCCCCTCTAGTAGTCCCCAGTGTCTATTACCTCTATCTTTTTTCTTTTTAAATCTGAGACACGGTCTCACTCTGTCTCCCAGGCTGGAGTGCAGTGGCACTATCTCGGCTCACTGCAGCCTCTGTCTCTGGGGCTCAAGCCATCCTCCTATCTCAGCCTCCCTGGCAGCGGCAGCTGAGATTACAGGTGCATGAACACACTGGGGTAATTTTTTAAATTTTTTCTAGAGACAATGGCCACATTGCCCAGGCTGATCTTGAACTCCCAGGCTCAAGTGATCTGTGGGCCTCGGCCTCCCAAATTACTGGGATTACAAACTATTATATTCATCTTATGTCACTGCGTACCTACTGTTCAGCACCCACTTACGAGTAAGAACATGTGGTATTTGATTGTTTTGTGAATTAGAATAATGGCCTCCAGCTCCACCCACGTTTCTGTGAAGGACATGATCTTGCTCTTTTCATGGCTGCATAGTATTCCACAGTGTATATGTATCACATTTTCCTTATCTGGTCAACTGTTGATGGACACTTAGGTTAATTCCATGACTTTGCCACTGTGCACAGTGCCACATAAACATATAAGCGCATGTGTCTTTTTCATAAAACTATTTATTTTCCGTTAGGTAGACACCCAGTACTGGGATTGCTGGGTTGAATGGTAGATCTATTTTTAGTTCTTTGAAAAATCTTCACACGGTTTTCCACAGGGATTGAACTATTTACGTTCCCACCAAGAGTGCATAGGTGAGAAACGATCATTGTTGAGGCAGAGTGGTATGTAGATGGGATTAATTAACTATTTCCTTTACTTTGTACGTATTTGAAATTTTCCACAATAAAAAGTTCTTTTTAAAAAAAGGGTTTTTACGCTGGACACGGTGGCTCACGCTGTAATCCCTGCACTTTGAGAGGCCAAGCAGATGGATCACGAGGTCAAGAGCTTGAGACCATCCTGGCCAACATGGTGAAACCCCAAAAACTATAAAAAGTTACCCGGGCATGGTGGCACGTGCCAGTATTCCCAGCTACTCAGGAGACTGAGGCACGAGAATTGCTTGAACCCAGGAGGCAGAGGTTGCAGTGAGTTGAGATTGCGCCACTGCACTCCAGCCTGGGCGACAGAGTGAGATTCCATCTCAAAAGAAAGCAATATACCTGAATTGTAATAGCAGCCACCTCCAGGTAGAGAGATGAATAATTTCCACTTTCCCAACCACTGTTTTCTGTACTTTCCAGATTTTAAACAATGACTATTCTATCATCAGGAAAAAAATGCTTTTTGAAAACATGACTAAGCCCAGGTCTGGGACCTCAAGATATACTCTACTGAATAATTACAACGCAGTAAAGAGCCCCGGCTGGACACAAGTCAGGCAGCCTTGTCCCTGCCTGGGTCGGGGACACAGTCTCTCACACAGGCCCTGGCAACATCTGAAAGGGACTAGTTTACAGTCCTAGGCTCCCAGCCAAGAAATAGGAGAGTGTGAGACTGAACATTGCCTTTGTGAAAAGTGATCTTTTATAGTCCCTCATGGTAAACAAAAAAGGAATTGGCTATTCATTAAGGGCTTAATTAAAGAAGTGAAAATAGGCCGGGCACAGTGGCTCACGCTTGTAATCCCAGCACTTTGGGAGGCCGAGACAGGCGGATCATGAGGTCAGGAGTTCAAGACCAGACTGGCCAACATGGTGAAACCCTGTCTCTACTAAAAAATACAAAAATTAGCGGGGCATGGTGGTTCATGCCTGTAATCCCACCTACTTGGGAGGCTGAGGTAACAGAATTGCTTGAACCGGGACCCAGGAGGCAGAGGTTGCAGTGAGCCGAGACCTCGCCACTGCACTTTAACCTGGGCTACAGAGCAAGACTCCATCTAAAAAAAAAAAAAAGTGAAAATAGCTGGGTGCAGTGGCTCACACCTGGAATCCTAGCACTTTGGGAGGCTGAGATGGGAGGATCACTTGAGGCCAGGAGCTGGAGACCAGCCTGATCAATATAGAGAGACCTCATCTCTAAAAAAATTAAAAATAAAAAAAGAAAGAACTGAAACTATAAATTATATTTATACTATATCTATAAATATTTTTGAGGACAAAATATACTCTGTCCAATGGCAGTTCAATAAGACTAAGGATTATTTGTTTCATGTAGAAGTTTACGTTGGTGATGTCTCTCTGCTTCTACCATATGAAAATGAGAATGAATTTCTACTTGCCCAGCAATAGAGTACCAGCTTTTTCTAAATAGTTAAGTCCCTCCTTAGAAAAGCCTTATCTGGGGCCACGCATGATGGTTCACACATGTAATCCCAGCACTTTGGGAGGATGAGGTGGAGGATCACTTGAGCCCAGGAGTTCAAGACCAGCCTGGGCAACATAGCAAGGTCTTGTCTAAAAAAATAAAACATCAGCTGGATGTGTTGGTGGTACTACTCAGGAGGCTGGGGTGGGAGGCTCCCTTCAGCTCTGGAGGTCAAAGCTGCAGTGCGCCAAGATCGTGCCACTGCACTCCAGCCTGGGTGACAGAACAAGAACCTGTCTAAAGAAAACCGCCTTATCTGTAGGTGGATTTATCTATGTTCCCCCTCACCACCCAACAGGAGGCAGGGTGAGAGAACAATATAAAAATCAGCCTCAGCTGTGTTCATATCCCAGCACCACCTGTTGTATGACCAGGCGTGTGTTAGGATCTCTGCAAATCTGAACCTCCTCTTCCACATCTTGCCCTGGGATTCACATCCTTGTACATCCCCTCCCACACTGCACTTGAGATGTGCCAGAAGCAGCATTACAAGGATCCACCAAGCTTCCACCCTAGTCCTTAGGAAAGGGAGGCCACCCACCACGGAAGGGGTCTGGCTTCCCAGAGACCACATACTGTAAGGAGGCCCTAGGGAGTCCCATGTGAAGAAGCCGCAGGGACGGAGGGAGGGAGAGCAGAGACAGCAACGCTCAGCAAGCCCTCGGCTGTGCAGCTACCCCAGACTGGAGTGAAGATGCCATTTGCGTGGCTGGCCAGTCCCATCTGGCACTGAGTTGACTCCAGTCCTGGCCACCATCTGTCTGCAGCTCCTGCAGAGTCGCCCAGCTGAGCCCAATCCGCGGCAGAACCATGACAGAATAGGCGTCTGGGACACCATGGGGATCAGTACCCAGCAGCCCTCCTTTATTTCCTCTTCTGATGAAAACAGCATGAAGAAAACCAAGCAAAGGCTGTGAGCCATTCAAAGGCCGCTGACTCGAGGCCAGGTGCGGTGGCTCATGCCTGTAATCCTAGCACTTTGGGAGGCCGAGGTGGGTGGATCATCTGAGGTCAGGAGTTCAAGACCAGCCTGGCCATCATGGTGAAACCCCATCTTTCAAAAAAAAAAAAAGGCCCCTGACTCTCACACCCTTCTCACCACACCCATATCAATGATCTCAGGGTCAAAGATCAGAGCTGGCAGTAACTCTAGATTCTGTCGCTTAGTAATAGGTAAGTGAGGTCAGCTCTGAGGCATCAGAAGACAGCTCCAAAAACCTTTCCTAAAAGAAAAGGCTCAGGTTCTCACTCTGTGGTTCCCCATGGCCAGTTAGATGCCTCTGCTCAGTGTCCAGCCCATTCCTCCGGTAGACACGTGACAGCCTTGGAAGAGGTGGGATGGGGGAATGCAAGCGAGTGAACAGACCATCATCCCTCAGGGCCAGGGGACAGGAGGAGCTGGGGGCTGAGGACATGCACAAGGAGACACACAGAGAGGCAATGACCCCATGTCAGGGTCTGGAGCGACCCCAGAAGCACCTGGAGCTAACTGCTTGCTCTGTCTCCATCTGGGGGCGGGAGTGTGCCTGGTGTGAGGAGGTGGGAATGACCGAGCCAGGGAGCCCCGGCCCTTCAGAAACTGCACGTGTGGAAGGCCTGGGGACTCAAAATGAGATGCCTGGATCTGAGTTTCCACACTCCCTTTCCTTCCGCGTCTCCACAGCCTGGCTGCACTGAAGGCAGCACGCCTCTCAGGGAGGAGACTATAAAATCTGAAAAGGATTTTTTATTTAGATGAAATATACATAACATCAACTTTATCATCTTTACCATTTTTAAGTATTCAGCTCAGTCGTATGAAGTACACCGACAGTGCCGTGCAACCATCCATCCATCTCCACACTTCCCCATCCTCCCACACTGCAGCTCCGCACCCACCAACACCAACGCCCATTCCCCTCCCCCAGCCCCGGGAACCACAACACGACTTCCTGTCTCTAGGAATGTCACTGCTGTGGGTGCCTCACACAAGCGGAATCACATAGGCTTTGTCATTTGTGACTGGCTTATTTCGCTCAGCACAAAGTCCTCCGTGTTGCAGCGTGTATGAGAACTGCCTTCCTCTGGGAGGCTGGATACATTTTATATATAGACCACACTTTGCGAGCCATCCTTCAGTTGATGACGCCTGGGTTGTTTCCATCATTTGGCTGTAGCAGATAATGCTATGAGAGTCAATGCAATCCCTATCAAAGTAATAGCGACAGCTAAGCGCAGTGGCTCACGCATGTAATCCCAGCACTTTGAAAGGCCAAGGCCAGTGGATCACCAGAGGTCAGGAGTTAAGAGACCAGCCTGGCCAGCATAGTGAAACCTCATCTTTACTAAAAATGCAAAAATTAGTCAGGGGTGGTGGCGGGTGCCTGTAATCCCAGATACTTGGGAGGCTGAGGCAGGAGAATCGCTTGGACCCAGAAGACAGAGGTTGCAGTGAGCTGAGATCACGCCATTGCACTCCAGCCTGGGCAACAGAGCAAGACTCTGTCTCAAAAAAATAGATAAATAAACAAACAATGGCAACATTTTTCAGGGAAATAGAAAAAAAGCAAAAATGCATTGAAGCCAAAAAAGAGCCCAAATAGCCAAAGCAATCCTGAGCAAAAGAACAAAGCCGAAGATATCCCACTACCTGACTCCAAAACAAATTACAAGGCTTGAGTAACCAAAACAGCTTGGTATTTGTATGAAAAGACACACAGACCAATCGGACAGAATAGAGAACTCAAACAAATCCACATATTTACTCCCATTGATCGTCAACAAAGGCGCCAAGAACATACACTGGGGAAAGAACACACTCTTCAATAAATGTAGCTAGGAAAACCTTTTTTTTTTTTTTGAGATGGAGTTTTGCTCTTGTTGCCCAGGCTGGAGTGACCTCCGCCTCCGGGTTCAAGTGATTCTCCTGCCTCAGCCTCCCAAGTAGCTGGGATTACAGGAATACGCCACCACACTTGGCTAATTTTGTATTTTTAGTAGAGACAGGATTTCTCCATGTTGGTCAGTCTGGTCTCGAACTCACAACCTCAGGTGATCCACCCGCCTTGGCCTCCCAAAGTGCTAGGATTATAGGCGTGAGCCACCATACCCGGCCTAGGAAAACTTAATAACCATGTGCAGAAGAATAAAACTGGACCCCTATCTGTCATCATACACAAAAGTCAACTCAAGACAGACTAAAAATTTAAACATAAGTTGGGAGGCTGTAACAGATGGATCACTTGAGGTCAGGATCAACATGATGAAACTCCATATCTGGACAACATGATGAAACTCCGTATCTACTAAAAATACAAAAATTAACCAGGTGTGGTGGCAGATGCCTGCGGTCCCAGCTACTGGGGAGGCTGAGGCAGAAGAATCCCTTGAAACTGGGAGGCAGAGGTTGCAGTGAGCCAAGTTCACACCACTGCACTCCAGTCTGGGAGATGGAGTGAGACTTCCCCTCAAAAGAAAGAAGAGGGAAGAAGGAAGGGGAGGGCAGGGGAGGGCAGGGCAGGAGAGGGGAGGGGAGGGGAGGGAGGGCAGGGGAGGGAAGGGTGGGCGGGGAGAAAGAAAAATTCTAACATTTGATAGCAGGGCAGAATGACTATACTTAGCAACAATACTATATACCCCCCCCACCTTTTTTATTGATACAGAGTCTCACTCCATAGCCCAGGCTGGAGTGGAGTGCAGTGGTGCCATCTCAGCTCACTCCTAGGTTCAGGCAATTCTCGTGCCTCAGCCTCCTAAGTGGCTGGAACTGCAGGCATGCACCACCATGCCCAGCTAATTTTTGTATTTTTGTAGAGATGGGGTTTCAGGATGTCGGCGGGGCTGGTTTTGAACTCCTGACCTCAGGTATCTGCGCACCTCAGCCTCCCAGAGTGCTGGGATTACAGGTGTGAGCCACTGCACCCAGCATTTCTTTCTTTTTTTTTTGAGATGGAGTCTCACTCTGTTTGCCCAGGCCAGAGTACAGTGGCTCAATCTCGGCTCCCTGCAGCCTCCACCTCGCAGGTTCAAGCGATTCTCCTGCCTCAGTCTCCTGAGAAGCTGGGACTACAGGCGCACGCCACCATGCCCAACTAAGTTTTGTATTTTTTTTTTTTTTACACCTCACTACTAATTTTATATAAATACATAAAAGTGAATAGCCCCATCCTCCCTTGACCTCAGGGGCAGAGTCTTTGAAGCACTTTCTTCCCTGCTTTTTTTTTTTTTTTTTTAAGATAGGGTTTCACCAGGTTGGCCAGGCTGGTCTTGAACTCCTGACCTCAGGTGATCCACCCACCTTGGCCTCCCAAAGTGCCGGGATTACAGGCGTGAGCCACTGCGCCCGGCCTCAAGTTTTGTATTTTTAGTAGAGACAGGTTTCACCATGTGGACCAGAATGGTCTCGATCTCCTGACCTTGTGATCCACCCTCCTTGGCCTCCCAAAGTGCTGAGATTATAGGCGTGAGCCACCGCACCTGGCCTTTTTGTTTTGTTTTGTTTTTTGAGACAAAGTCTCACTCTGTTGCCCAGGCTGGAGGGCAGTTGCATGATCTCCACTCACTGCAACTTCTACCTCCCACTACCCACTCAATTCTTTTTGTTTATTTTTTGAGACGAAGTTTCACTCTTATTGCCGAGGCTGGAGTGCAATGGCAGAATCTCGGCTCATTGCAACCTCTGCCTCCCGGCTTCAAGTGATTCTCTTGCCTCAGCCTCCTGAGTAGCTGGGATTAGTGGCACCCGCCACCACGCCCAGCTAATTTTTGTATTTTTAGTAGAGACAGGGTTTCATCATGTTGGCCAGGCTGGACTTGAACTCCTGATCTCAGCCTTCCAAAGTGCTGGGATCACAGGCATGAGCCACCACGCCCAGCCACCCACCCAATTCTTTTTTCTTTTTTTTTTTTTTGAGACAGAGTTTTTGCTCTTGTTGCCCAAGCCGGAGTGCAATGGTGCAATCACAGCTCACTGCAACCTCCACCTCGCGGGTTCAAGCAGTTCTCCCGCCTCAGCCTGCCGACTAGCTGGGATTACAGTCACCTGCCACTACATCTGGCTAATGTCTGTATTTTCAAAAGAGACAGGGTTTCACTATGTTGGCCAGGCTGGTCTCAAACTCCTGACCTCAGGTGATCCTCCCACCTTGGCCTCCCAAAGCGCTGGGATTACAGGTGTGAGCCACCGTGCCTGGCCCCACCCAATTCTTAAAGCGTTTAGCAAATTTTAAAACACACAACTTTCCTGAGACTGTCGCCTGGAAGCCATTCCCAGGGCAGCCACGTGAACCCTTCAATGGCAGCCCTCTTATGCAGCCTGAATTTGGGCCCATCCTCACCCACCCAGGCACACCTAGCCTCTGTGGCACCTCCTGGGTGAAGGCACTGCTATTCTAGTGTTGCCATGGGCTTTGCACAAATGTCTTCACACCTGTGAGTGTTTCTCTTCCATAAGCCCTACTTCAATGGGGCTGTGACACCGAACACAACCCACCTGCCTCCCTGCCCGCTTCCCACAGCATGTCATCCAAAGGCATGGCAAAGAAGCCAGGTGGTCCCATCCGAGCCTGTGCTGTAAAGCATGCTCCCTGGCCTACTGGGAGCTGTACTGTGTGAATCTGGCTGATTCTCTGGGAAGTTCTTTTAAAAATGAAAGGTGAAGCCACGCCTCAAACCCGCCAGAAGAAGGACTGTGACCAAAACTTGGCTCCCCCGAAGATGAGACTCTCTCGAATCTCCAATCTAGAAATGCTACCACCTGGAAATTCATTTAGAGCTTAAACTTTCATTGTTTAGCTCCCACTTACAAGTGAGAACATGTGGTTTTTGACTTTCAGACATACAGAGTAGAATAATAGACATTGGAAACACCAAATGAACAGGAATGAAAGGAAGTAAAGTACACTTGGAAGAGGGTCAAGTGGGCAACTTGAGCGATCAAGTACCTTCATTAATTTCATACTTCCGCAATGACCACCCGGTGCCACAGATTCAGGCTAGCTGGGTTAGCCTGAGGGGAAGGGTGGGAGGGATGAAATGTTATATTCAGTTGATGTTACACTGAAGGCCCAGACTTCACCACTGTGCAATATATCCACATAACACAACTGCATTTGTACCCCTAAATCCACCAAAAAAATATTTAAAAAATTTTAAAGCTTAAAATTTCAGTAAGACACAACTTTTTCCAGCATAAGAAACCATCAAGCTAGGTCTCCCTTAAAGCAAGAACTTCACTCTCTGGTTCTTGTGTGTCTCCCCTGTCGTCTCTCATCCTCTATTTCTGTCATTTCATATTGGTCAATTCTGCTGCTTGTAACAGATGTAGAAAAGGATTTCACAGTGAGCAGATTTTAAAACTGCTGTATTCTCAACACCTACACAATGCCTGATGCATTATAAGAGTTTCATCAGTATCTGTTCAACAATTCAAAGCAGACGTTGAAACAAGACTACGTTTATCTTCTACCACATGAATAACTCAGCAAGCCTGAATCAGTGGCACCGCGTGGTCGCTGGGGAAGCATGCAATTAATGGCGGCACTTGGTCGCTCAAGCTGCCTGCTCAGCCCTCTTCCAAGTGTACTTTACTTCCTTTCGTTCCTGTTCTAAAGCTTTTAAATAAACTTTTGGCCGGGTACAGTGGCTCACGCCTATAATCCCACCACTTTGGGAGGCCAAGGTGGGCGGATCACCTGAAGTCAGGAGTTCAAGACCAGCCTGGCCAACATGGTGAAACCCCAACTCTATTAAAATACAAAAATTAGCTGGACATGCCAGTGTGTGTGCCTGTAATCCCAACTACTTGGGAGGCTGAGGCAGGAGAACTGCTTGAGCCTGGAAGGAGGCAGTTGCAGTGAGCAAAGATTGCGCCACTGCACTCCTGGGTGACAGAGCTAGACTCTGTCTCCAAAAAAAAAAAAAAAAAAAACAATAATTCACTCCTGCTCTAAAATTTGCCTAGGTCTCTCCTTCTGCCTTATGCCCCTCAGTCAAATTCTTTCTTCTGAGGAAGTGAGAACTGAGGTTGCTGCACTCCCATGTGGATTTGCCACCGACTGGGAGAATCACCAATACTTTGGTGTCATGAGGGACTTGAGTCTGTTCCCGAGTGTAAGATACCTCCATACCCAGCCTTCCTTAGCTGGAGGCGTTCAACTCCTCCATGCATGCTTCTCCTTTTCTCTCCTACTTACTAACCAAATCCCAGAACAATGCCTCTCAGCCATAAGTGACTCTGCCCTACTGGCTGCTCTCTCAGCTCACCCTGACAGGTGGCTCACAGGGATGGGAAGGACCTCAGGTCTGCACCAGGTAGAACTGAGGCACTAATGGCCTCCTAGACAGGAGGCTCTCGAGAGTGGTAGGGATAAAGCCTAACACCGTGCAACATCTGGGGCTTAAAAATAATAATAATAAAGGTCGGGTACGGTGGCTCACACCTGTAATCCCAGCACTTTGGAAGGCCGAGGCAGGCGCATCACCTGAGGTCAGGGGTTCGAGACCAGCCTGGCCAACATGGTGAAACCCCATCTCTATCAAAAATACAAAATTTAGCCAGGCATGGTGGCAGACGCCTATAATCCCAGCTACTCGGGAGGCTGAGGCAGGAGAATCACTTGAACCTGGGAGGCGGAGGTTGCAGTGAGCCAAGATCAC
>CAUYLG010035343.1:0-59461 GCA_963573385.1 Cacajao melanocephalus
ATGTGGTTTGCTGCCTCCATCCCCATCACATATATCTGACATTTCTCCCCATGTTATCCCTCCCCAACTCCCTAGCCCCCGTGTCCCTCCCCTAGTCCCCTGCAACAGACCCCAGTGTGTGATGCTCCCCTCCCTTTGTCCATGTGTTCTCATTGTTCAACACCCACCTATGAGAGAAAACATGCGGTGTTTGATTTTCTGTTCTTGTGTCAGTTTGCTGAGAATGATGGTTCCCAGATTCATCCATGTCCCTACAAAGGACACAAACATCATTTTTCATGGCTGCATAGTATTCCATGGTGTATATGTGCCACATTTTCCTTGCCCAGTCTATCATTGTGGGCATTTGGGTTGGTTCCAGGTCTTTGCTATTATAAACAGTGCCACAATGAACATACATGCACATGTGACTTTATAATAGAACTATTTTGAATCCTTTGGATATATATCCAGTAATGGGATTGCTGGGTCAAATGGCATTTCTATATCTAGGTCCTTGAGGAATCACCACACTGTCTTTCATAATGGTTGAACTAGTTTACACTCCCATCAACAGTGTAAAAGTGTTCCTATTTCTCCACATCCTCTCCAGCATCTGTTGTCTCCAGATTTTTTTAATGATCGCCATTCTAACTGGCGTGAGATGGTATCTCAATGTGGTTTTGATTTGCATTTCTCTAATGACCAGTGATGATGAGCATGTTTTCATATGTTTGTTGGCCTCATATATGTCTTCTTTTGAAAAGTGTCTGTTCATAACCTTCACCCACTTTTGAATGGGTTTGTTTGTTTTTTTCTTGTAAATCTGTTTTAGTTCTTTGTAGATTCTGGATATTAGCCCATCTTACTGTTTTTGAAGCCACTTTTTAAAGCCTTAAATGCTTTCCTATATCAATGGGGCCAACAATAAAAATATACATTGGTTATAGTTCTATATACATTGATGTAATTATAATTGATGTATAATTGGTATAATTATAGAATCAAAATAACTAGACTGACATGCAATTCATTGGATTTTTCATCTGTCAAATTATTTCATGTTTCATGTGACTGATTTAATGATGATTAGCAATTCATATGGGATTCTTTCTCCTACTCCATTGCAATAGACTAACAAGCATGACCCAGTTGAACTGAGTCTCTGCTTACAGACCAGACCATGATTTCAGAGTATCCTTACACTTATAAGAAGAAACATTTAATTGAAAGACTTTTAAGTCATTTAGAGAATTGAATCAATTATTTCTCTTCTGGGAGAAACTGGTAAAAATTGAGCTTTAAAAGATTACATATAATAAGAGCTCTTGAATAGAGCTATTGTTAGACTTTAGAGGTAATTATAAAGGAAAATGTTAAGCTTCTTTCATTAAAGACTTGTAAAAACTCTCTTGGTTAGACAGAGTTTTTCCTGAAATAAAGAGAATAACTTTTGTGAATTTTATATTTCTTTCCAATACCATAATACTATGCCATATTAATATTTCTATGACTGCATTTGGTACCATATTTACTATGAAAAACTATAGCTTAAAAAACCTTTTTTCTCAAATATATACAGTAATGAAAGTTTGTAATCTAGTTTTTCTTCCCTGGTACAGTTAATGACGGTTTCATTAACCAAAGTACTCAATAAACCAACTGTTTCATTATGCTGACAACTTGATCAATAAAACTGCTAACTTCACAAAATGCAAAGGTTTATACGTGAGCAGAGAGAAAATGTGATTCTAGATATTTTAATCTTTCCATATAAATTGAGAAAAATCCTTACAGCCCAATGCGATTCTTTTTTTTTTTTTTTTTTTTTTTGAGATGGTTTCGCTCTTGTTGCCCAGGCTAGAGTGCAGTGGTGCAATCTCGGTTCACTGCAACCTCTGCCCCCCAGGTTCAAGTGATTCTCCTGATTCAGCCTTCTGAGTAGCTGGGATTACAGGCACTCTCCAACACATCCGGTTAATTTTTGTAATTTTTAGTAGAGACAGGGTTTCTCCATGTTGGCCAGTCTGGTCTCGAACTCCTGACCTCAGGTGATCCACCCGCCTAGGCCTTCCAAAGTGCTGGGATTACAGGCGTGAGCCATCGTGCCCTGCCCAGCTCCATACATTTCTCCAGGAAAAAATCGTGTGTGTGTGTGTGTGTGTGTGTGCGTGTCTGTGTGCGTGTTTCTGTGTGAGTGTGTTTGTTTGAGGAGCTAAAGGGTAAGGGTCATTAAACTCTATAAGCCACTCATACCATATAGAAAATAAGACATCAGTGTGGTTCTACACAATACAAATACATAAAACTATCCTTATTTTCTTGGAGAACTACTTACCTATTTTAGTTATTTCTTTAATCTTTGAAGTGCTTCTTTTCAAGTAGTTAATCACATTTTATGGTTGTTTGATGGCTTGGCAAATTTGCAGGAAGCTGTTACAAATTGTACATTTTATTTCAACTCTAAATCTAAAATAATATGTAATTTATTGGATGATTTATTATTCTGCAATTTAGCATTTTCTAAAGACTTGCTGTTTTACGACCATATGGAAACTTAATACGGTGATAAAAAGTTCTCAATATGTTAGATAAGAATACAAATAGCAAAAACACAACCTTTCGACCTCTGACCCTCAGTTGATTTTATGAAGTCCTGCTATGTTCATGAACAAAACACTAGTTTTTGTCCCTATCAAAAACTCACTTGACTTTTTCTATATTCTCTTTAGAAAAAATGAGCCAGTATTCATGTGGCAGGTAGGAGCACCAGCTCGCTGTGCAGTAGAAAGTTCACCTGTGGGCCAGGACCCGTGGCTCACGCCTATAATCCCAGCACTTTGGGAGGTTGAGGCAGGCAGATCGCCTGAAGTCAGGAGTTCAAGACCAGCCTGGCCAACATGGTGAAACACTGTGCCTACCAAAAATACAAAAATTAGCAGGGTATGGTGGTGCAAGCCTGTAATCCCAACTACTCAGGAGGCTATGGCAGGAGAATTTCTTGAACCCAGCAGGTGTAGGTTGACTTGAGACGAGTTTGCGCCACTGTAATCCAGCCTGGGCCACGTATCAAGACTCTGTATTAAAAAAAAAAAAAAAAAAAGAAAAAAGGAAGACTGCATCTGACTTTTAATCTTTTAATTTCTTAAAACCTTAACTATTCATAGCCCACTGTTGACTGGAAGCCTTATCAATTATATAAACAGTCATATCAATTATCTAAACAGTCAAGACATATTTTGTATGTTACATGTGTTACATACGATATTATTACAATAAAGTAAGCTAGAGAAAAGAAAATGTTATTTAAAAAATCATAAGGAAAATACATTCACTACTTACTAAGTGGAAGTGGATTATCAGAACGTCCTCATCCTTGTCATCTTCATGCTGAGTAGGCTGAGGAGAAGGAGGAAGAGGAGGGGTTGGTCTTGCTATCTCAGGGGTGGCAGGGGCGGAAGTAAATTTGCATGTAAGGGCACCTGTGCAGTTCAAACCTGCGTTGTTCAAGGGTCAGCTGTATAGAGAAAAGTCGTGGAGAGAAAGGAGGGTGTTGGATATTCATTTAACCCAGGATATTTATTTACTTGCCCATTCCAGATGTTCGCACATCTGCCATCATATGTGCTAGATATCCATCTCATACTCAATGCAATATTGCCCACTTATAAAGTTTTAAGCCTTTCAATGTTTTACAACATTGAAGTGCTAAATAAATATGAGTAGTTCATGTATGTATACATGCACATGATAAATTTATGAAATGATTTGAGAATGTGGAGACTGTGGATCTGATGACTAGGCATAGAGATGGAGAAGTCATTTAAGATCATACCATCTTTCCTAACACAATGAAAATGTAAAGATTTACCCAGGTCCAATGAAGCATTTAGAATGTTGGAAGGAAACAAAAGGTCATTTGTTTTCTTACACTTGTACTTTATCCAGTTCAAGGTTAGAAACAAAGATGATAAAGAGATTGCTGTGTTGGGTCCTGGAATCTAACCCCAGATTCCACACTACGTTTGTCCTGATCATCATTCCCTCGTTACAGAATTAAATTCCTACCAGAAGCCAAATCACCCTTCAGTAGTAAATTAAGCACTGAGGAATATACATATTTTGTTTAAAATCCTGGAAGAATCCCATGCCCAGTGTGTGGATGGGGGCGTGTGCTTTACATGGTGGACTCCAAGCAGACTCTGCAAGGTTCAGCTCAACTCTATTCCGGATCCTTACCAGACACCAGAGACCCGACCTGAAGAGCTGCCTGCCAGGCCTCAGGCCATCCCCGGTCTCATGGGCTCTCCAGTATTACTCCTGCAGTGCTGAGCGAATCTCACTAATCTCACTGGCATTGAGTTTTGTGCCAGACCTGGGTGTTACTGTCTTGAGGAGTGTCTCATGATCATGAACAAGTTCTGCAGCTTGGGTCTCTAAAAACAAAAGAACAAGATGACATACCTTCCAAAAGAAAATACACTTCTGTGCTGCAGAGTTGCTGCCAATAGACACTTTTGGATGACTCCATGAGGCTGTGCATTTGCATTAAAATCAGGGATACTCATTTAATCATCCATTCCAGATGTTTGCATGTCTGCTATCATGCAGACTTCACCAAAAGTGAGGTTTTAATGAGGAAGAGAGTTTTCAGACAACACCCTCCTTTCTCTCCACGACTTTTCTCTATACAGCTGACCCTTGAACAATGCAGGTTTGAACTGCACAGGTGCCCTTACATGCAAATTTAATTCTGGCCCTGCCACCCCTGAGATAGCAAGACCAACCCCTCCTCTTCCTCCTCCTCCTCAGCCTACTCAGCATGAAGATGACAAGGATGAAGACGTTCTGATAATCCACTTCCACTTAATGAGTAGTGAATGTATTTTCTCTTCTTATGATTTTTAAAGTAACGTATTCTTTTCTGTAGCTTGCTTTATTGTAATACTACCATATATAGCACATATAACATACCAAATATGTGTTAATCAACTATTTGCATCATGGAAAGGCTTCCAGTCAACAGTGGGCTATGAGTCACTAAGGTTTTAAGGAGTTCAAAGTCATAAGTGGACTTTCTACCACACAGGGAGCTGGTGCTCCTATCCCTGGCACCTCCTCACCGTAGTTCAAGGGTCAGCTGTATGTGGAGGTTTGGTGGGTTTGGGTCTAAAGAACTATAGAGAACTCTACGAAGATCCTGACTGTGGTAGCATGTAATAAGATAAATCAGCTGTCAAATACTGTGTTTTACTTAGATTAAAAAATCTCAGCCTAACATCCTGTGCCCTCTGCCTTTCCTCATTTCCTTCCACCTCCCACTCTCCCCACAGTAGAATTACTCCACTTGATATTAAGGATTTTATTTGGTTTCAAGAATGCTTCTCTTTTTTTTCCTTCTTCCCTCCCTTGTCGCTCTCTCTGTTTCTCTTTTTCCTCTCTTCCTTTTCTGTCTTTATTTTAATATTCACAGAAGCTGGAAGCAAGTTCTCCTAGCTGCACGTGGAATGCAAATGTCCAAATGTTGCACGTGGGAAATCGAATTTCTGAGGGTTAAACAAAGGTCAGTTTGAACATTAAAAATGTCTGAAAATAAAATGCACTCATCAATTCTATTCGGATGTGCGTGTTTAAACGTCATTTTAGCATCCCCTATAAGCCTGTTTGCTGGGTTTTTCTGCTTTGTTTTTTCTTGCATATCAGGGTGATGGTTTCAATAGCTCTTTTGCACCAATTAGTAACAGGCCGCAGTAGGAGAATCAACCTTTTGTCTGCCTCATCTGACTCTTTGCCCCATTGTCCTGCCTCAGATCCCATCAGCATGGGAAGGCGGCCCAGCGAGTGCCGGTGAAAGCAGAGAGAATCATTCCTGTTACCGAGAGGGCCTTTCGGGCTCTTGGGCTGTCCCTGTAACTTCTGACTTCTCTGGACCCATGGTAACATTTGCTGGGGATAGAAAAGCGGTTCTTGTTAGGTTATTCTCACTGGTGCCTTCAGAGTCATGAAAACAGGGAGGACAGCGGCGTCCACGCCCTGCCCACAGCAGTCTCAGTTTGAGGTGGCGGTCCCCAAGACCCTGAGCTCTGCAGCCTGCTTTAGCCTTTGCAAACACATGCTTTCATTCTGCCGCTTAACTGCATGGGCCTCAGGGCAGCCAGCTGTCGCACAGTGCTGGAGCAGAGGTCATGGAGGGGTGACTGAGCATAGGAAAACCTTTTAATACACATTTTATATACTTCAGATCACTAATGGGAGCTACGCAAACAGATCAATTTGAATATCTGCTCCCTGGGGCTCTGTTTCTGTTACAAGTTTTCTGGTAACAGCGGGGATCAAAAACCAAGATGGTTCTTTTAAACACACCTGACTGACCAAAAAATATTCATAAATACGTATTCTGCACTGGTGCTGTATATTTTACTTTATTATTCTTGTTATGATTCCTTTTTGAATTCTTAAGCTTTATTGGGGTATAATTGACAAATAAAAATTGCATATATTTAAGGTGTACAATGATATCTTGATGTATGTATACAGTGTAAAATAATCATCACAATCAGGCTAATTAGCATGAGCTTGATTTTTATATATTTTTGGTTCTGTATATTTTAAATTAGGCAAAAAATTAGGCTTGGTTTTGAAAAAAGAAAAACTTCAACCAAATTAAATTTAAGGGAGTTGAATTGAGTAATGAATGATGCGTGAATTGGGCAGCCTTCCCAGCAGAGTAGGCTCAGAGACTCCAGTGCTCTAAGAAAACCACCGAATGTAAGAGGTAAATGGAAACAGCGAGACTCTTACCTTCTAAGCTATGGGGTCTGTTAGCTCTGCATCCTTCTATGTCAGTGACTTAGGGCAGGTCACTAAATCTCCTTGAACCCTGTTTTCAATATTCATGGAAAAGGAGGGAAGTGATCCATGTGAGGGTGTCAACTGTGAGGAAAAGGAGGGAAGTGATCCATGCTTGTGTGCAGGTCTGTTATCACCACTACCAATAGAGTTCTGAACTCCCATGTTCCAGTAACCAGAAAATCTTCAGAAAATACATCCCTGGCACATGGCTGTCAACATTTTCAAGCACCTGGTTATGGCATTCTTGCCCTTCCTGGTGCAACTTCTTGCTAACTTCCTGTAGTTCAGTGACAGAAGTGGAGGGTTATTCTTGGTACCTTCTTGCAGGTAATTCAAAAGTCACTGGTGCCTCATCCTCACCCCATAACCCTTCACCAGGAAGCAGCGAATGCTAACAACTCTCTATGCTTGCACTCACTCTCACAACCTACCCCTGCCGGCCTGCAGTCACCCGAGAGGGCTTTGCTCCCAGGCCATCAGAGGGTCCCTGCTACATGACTAACTTAATCACTCCCCTGCCGGGCATACTCTGAGATTTGGTGTGGATCCTTTTCCACAGTCCAGATCTAGACAGCAAACATTTCCTAGAGCCCATCCGACTTGGTTCCCTTGCTGTGTGTATTCCTAAAGGAAAGTCATTTCAGTGCGAATATGAGACACTTTTTGATGTATGTGTGGGTGTGTGTGACATACAAAATGTAAGAAGTGAATGGTCATATTTTTTAAAAGCAACTAAAATGAAGAGAGTATATTAAGATCTGGTTAGACTTATTAACTAGACCTACAGAAGACGTTTCTAAAGGGCCACGCAGGCCCGTGCTTGGAGCCCTGGAAATGATGCCTCTGCGGATGCCTCTCTCCCTCTCTGATTGTACTTGACCTGGCAGCTGCTGACTCAGTCCCTACCCCGGTTACACAGAGTTAGAGGAATGTTAATTACCCCAGATACTGTGTAATCTGCACAGTATCCGGGAGAAAATAACAAGGAAAACTCCCATCATCTAGAAACACAGACATTTAGAGGTGTAAGTGCCGCAATCAAAGGTACTGATGTTGTGTGGGCACGTATTTGGGCAGGAATGTAGATCCTCTTATCCTACCCACTAGATAGGCATCTGAGACATAGATGCACCCAGCCAGAGAAAGAGGGGTAACCCTGTGCCCTGCTGCAGGAGGGGTCTTCACAAGCATCTATTCTTCCCACAGATAAGGACCCTGAGGCTTGGGAAGGGTTACGTCATTTACGTAGTTTAACACAGTGAAAGTTTAATTGGGGAGAAAAGAAGTTCTGAATTTTTACTTTATGGAGCATTGTTCCTTAAAATTTTTGGATTTTTATGCTTTCTTATAACATTAAAATATATTCACTTTTTCTTATTTTCTCAGAATCTGCAACATGGATACAATTCTATCTCTGTATCTTACTGTATTAAAATCCAGTTCCCTGCGTGCATGCCCCCGGTTTAAGCGGATGGCTGATTCTACCCTTGTCATCCTGAACTCTTTAGCTTTCTTTAAGAGATGATAAATTAGGGAACAAAACGATCTTCCTTTCCATGACAGCAGCACTTTCGGGAGGCTGAGCAGGTACCTCTGACTCAAGGCTGAGTTATTATAAGAAAAGCAGAAAAGGAAGGAAGAAGGTTTTAATTTCCCGCTGTTGAAGGCAGTGTGTCAGGATGAGCGACAGACCCATGGAGCGCACTCAGACTTGCACTTCTCTTCAGGGATGAATAGGGCAAGTGCTTCCTCCATGACGTCTTCAAAGCGTTGCCCAGAATGCAGAATGACATGGTTTTTCTGGAATACTCGTCTGTTTGAAAGGCCAGGAAAAGGTGATACATTTTGAATGCACATTTGGGCACCTTCAAGGTCTCCTATAACCGGATAGAGATGTTCCTGAAAGGCTGTCTACAAAGAAAGAAGAAATCTGGTTAAAATTCCATTATGTTTTTTTCTTTTCTTTTTTTTTTTTTGCCTGCATTATATAATTGAAGATGTCTTCCAAACCGAAACACAGCCTCACTTCATGTGGAAGGAAAATACGTAGACTACAGAGAAAGAGAGAGAAAATGAAGACTGCTGCCACTTCCCAGTTAAGGAATGGGCTGCTTTCACCCAGTGTGGTTCCTGCCGTCTGTGACTCCATCACAAGAATCAATCCATCTGTCTTTCTGCCACCACAGACATCTTCCTAAATTGATCTGATCTTGTTTCTATTCTTAAAATCCTCTGGATTGCTTCTTGTTAATAGACAATTGAAGTTCAGTACTACTTTCTACCTCCCTTTCCTTCCTGATTGTCAAATCAATTTGACCCAATAAATCTCACTTAATTTTTTTAATTCTATGGGAATTTCAAAAATGACATATGTTTTAGTGTGTGCCTGGGCTGCTCTACCTATATTTTCAAAGTTCTTTCCATCCTTCAAAGTATAGCTCAGCACCTACATCTTCAAACAGTAAAATTTCTCTAATTTTTTTTTCATGAAATGAATATGCCCATCCAGTCAGGATGAGTCACTCAGGTGTGTGACTGATGTCACACAGGGCCTCGAGCTCAGAAGGGCCCACCCGATGCCTGATTTAATTCTCTGCTGTTGTCATCTTGAAATTGGAAGAAGGGGCTCAGCATATTTATTTTGCATTGGACACACAAACTGGATAGCCAGTCCTGCCTCCAGTACTCCTAAAGTTAACAGTTTTCTGTCTCTGCTCCAATAATTCTCACCCACATTGCTGTTTTGAAGTTACCTTTGTGCATATCTACTCCCACTAGACAGGGAGCATGAGGAAGCCACAGATCTCATTTGTTGAGTTTCTATAAGTGTTGAGGAGTGTGCACAGATTAAAGCTGCTGATGAGAAGGTAAGAATCCTGTCAGACTTCATCAGAACAGAGCTGAATACAACCAACATCTCCTGAGAATCATAGTGCCATGTTCTGAGTGTTTGTGTCCCTCCGAAATTCATACGCTGAAATCACATTCCCAACATGTCGGTATTAAGAGGTAGGGAATTTTGGAAGTGAGTAGGTCATGAGGGTAATGCTCTCATGGATAGGATTAGTGTCCTTATGAAAGAGGCCTGACAGAGCTTTATGCCCTTTTAGCACATAGAAGGTGCCATCTATGAAGAACTAGCTCTCAGTGGACATCAAATCTTCTGGCACTTTGCTCTTGGACTTTCCAGACTCCAGAACAGGGAGCAGCAAGTTTCTGTTGAATGTAAATTACCCAGTCAAAGGTATTTTGTTATAGCCACCAGAATGGATTAAGACGAATAGTAAAAAGAAGAAAGAAGTTGTGCACACGTAATATGCACCAGGCGCTGTGCTTTGCACTGTGCGAGAAAATCCAACCTGGTTCTCACAACACGAAGAATAGCTACCATATTATGACTTCAGTTTCCAGAGGAAGAAAATAAGGCTTAGAGAGGGGAAGGTGTCCAAGGTCACACACTAAGCTGCAGTAGCAGGGGCAGGTGTCAGCTCTGGCTCCGATAAAATCAATGAGTCTGTATTCATAACTCATAGAAAATTGTGACATTTTCATGCAACAAAAAACCTAAGATTGTTCTTACTGGAACCAAAGCCAAGGCAGCAAAATCATCTTCTTATAGTCCCAGCCCTGAGTTTACAAAATCTATCCACACGCTCCCGGATTTTTGAGTTGTCAAATAAGTTTCTAATAAGAAAACTTTTTTTTAGTTTATGCCAACATTTTACTAAGCCTGCCTGCAGCCCCCTAAGCTGCTCCTTTAACAAAAGTACTCTCCTTTAACTGCCAATATTTTTAAGAGTAAAATTTTATACATTCAGAGAAAAGTGTTTTATAGACAAGCCAGAAAATCTAGGGAGAAAGAGATTACAGAACCTGCTGAGCAAGAGGACTGGGTGGAAGTCAAACCTCCGTCAGCATTCCACGTGGGAGCTCCGACTCGCAGATGCAGTCATGAAGAAGGCCCCCCTCCCCGCCTTCCCTGCCTTCCTCCTTCTCTACTTCCTTCCTTTTCTTCTTTCTTTCTCTCTCTCTCTTTCTCTTTCTTTTTTATTCTTTCTCTCTTTCTTTCTCTCTCTTTCCCTCCCTCCCTCCCTCCCTCCCTCCCTCCTCCCTTCCTTCCTTCCTTCTTTCCTTCCTTCTCTTTTTTCTCTTTCTTCTCGAGTTTCACTCTGTCGTCCAGGCTGGACTGGGTGGCACGATCTCGGCTCAATGTGACCTCTGCCTCCCAGGTTCAAGCAATTCTCGAACCTCAGCCTCCTGAGTAGCTGGGATTACAGGTGCACGCCATCACACTTAGCTGATTTTTTGTGTTTTAGTAGAGATGGGGTTTCACCATGTTGGCCAGGCTGGTCTCCAACTCCTGAGGTCAGGCAATCCACCTAGGCCTCCCACAGTGCTGGGATCACAGGCCGCTGCGCCCCGGCCCAGTTAGGGACTTCCAAGTAACGTTTACGACAAGCTGCTCTAGGGTCTGATGTTACCATGTGGTACCCATTGGGTACATTTTTAATCCTCATTTTGGAAACTTAACCTCAGGTGTATAATGACTGAGAATGGATGCAAATTATCAAGACTCAAGTCTTACATCACAGGTGTGTTGTTTTTTGTTTGCAGTGGGGGAATTTATAAGACATGTCAAATCTCATTTTTCCCAAAATAATTTATGACTAACCAATTATTTTGGACATAAAGACTCTTTATAATGAAATTTACGTGGCGTTCCATTTGAGGTAATTACAGGTCATGAAGCACCCAGTAAAAGCTGCCATATTAAAGAACAGTTATAATTGTTGGAAATGATTTTGTTAGTGCTGAACCAGCTGTAATCCCATTACATCCACATTTGAAGATGACAAGAAAACATTCAGAGACATATTTCCCAGACAGACCGTTCACCTGTCACCTTGTCAGTATATCATTAGAAGGAAATCTTTTGTAGCAAATGAGAATACACCTGGACTCCTTTAGATCCAGAATTAAAAGAATTAGAACTAAACAACAATAAAACTGTCAGTTACTTTGTAAGAACTGTATAGGGAAAGAGAAGAATTCTCATTTCCGTCAACGTTCACCTGGTACTGTTGTAGGTGTTCTGGGTATCAATCAGTTTAACCTTCACAGAACTGAATGGCAGGGATTCTTATTTCTTTTTGCAGTTAGAGAAAATGAGGCTGAAATTAAGTTACTTGCCCAAGATAGGGCAGTAAGTTTGGTTTTTCTAATTCCAAAGCTTAACTCATTGCTACCATACCATGGCAAGAATCACTTTGGTCTTAAAATTACTTCAGATTTCTTAGTATGTTGATGTTTACCATCATAAGCAAATGAGAAGCAGGATATTCTATGTGTTCATACCTAAATGACAGATAATGAAAGGTATTTACCTATACACTGTTTAATAAAAAATGTTGTAGTAATAATTTAGACATATGTGAAATATTTTCTCGCAAAAATTCAGACAATTTTTCTTCCACTTGTAGTTTATAGCTATATTTAAATCAAAGTTATCAGCAGATCATACTGGGAATCAATTTGTGCCACAAGGCAAAATAAATTGACAATATTAGAAGAAAGGTTAATAGTCCCTTTGCTAACCCCAACTTTGCGCTAGATTTATTATCACCCTGGAAATAGAACCTGCACGATCAATTTCAAATATCAGACATAACACACACTCTACAGGGAACCCATAAAAGAAAGCAGAGGAGGAATAGCTCTCCAGTTAGGAAAAACCGCAATTTTGATTGTGCGTGGAAAACATCAAATTAAACTTGGTATTGACTCAGCATCCTCGCTTCTCCCAGCATTCCAGCTGAAGTCTAATCTGCCAGCTCCCTGGAGTGAAGCCTTTACTCTTGTGGCATTACTTGCTGGCAATACAGAATCCAACAGGTACTGGCTTTGGGGGAAGCTTATGATTATTTTCTTCAATGTGCAAAGTAATGCTTAAAGGAAATAGTCTCTTTAGGCAGCTCAACATGTGAAAGCACCAAGACGAATGAGGTTTACAAAACTTCTTCTTTTCCAACGAATTTATCTCTGGTTCAGTGAAAAATTCATTTTAGAAGGGGTTTATTCCCCCTATGTCCCAAGCTTGGTCTTCAGTCCCCAGTTACAGAGTTGTTCGCGTCCTCTTCTTCATTCCTTTTATTTCTGCACAAGCCTTCATTAGTCATGCCCAGAGAGGTTTCACCACAGGCCACCTGAGTGCTCCACAGCACGTTGTACTCACCGCACCCAGGCTAAGGGCATGGCAGATTTCCCTCTGCATGGAGAACGACTGCAGGCATGACAGCAACTAACGTTGACTAATTAATGCTGAAAGGGTCAAAGTTGGCATGTGGCCAACTTATTTACCATGGACACACCCTGGATTTGCTGTGGGGTGCCAGGAGATAGCATCGTTGCACAGGTGTGAAGAAATAGTGCATTGTGACCACAATGATAAGCCAGAAATTTGGAGATCATGATTTCATCATGTACTTAGTGCCAGGAATTTATATTTTCGGTGGATAAGTTTATCCCAGTTCCACAACATCTGAGGACCGCAGACTTACTGAATGAATGAGTAAGAACACTCGATCAGCTCCATAGACAAATTCAGACTTCTACAGATTACTCAGAGACAATCTTTTAATAAAATGGAAAACACTCAGCAAAGCCTGAGCAACTAGGAGGAACTGACATTTCCTAACTGCCGACGGCACCGTACCAGGTACTTCACAGGCACTGTTTGTTTAAATACAGACAACCCCCTGCTTAGTGTCTATGACAGGCAGCCTCAAAGAGGGGCTCCCAGTCATCTCCTGAGCCTGGTGTCTGCATCCTGATGCAGGCGTCTCTCACAGTGAATAGGGCTGACCGCTGTAACCTGTAGGATATTGAAGGGATGACGGCGTGTGGCTTCCAATGCCACGTCATAAGAGCCATCGTGGCTTTTGCCTTGCTTTCCCTTGGATAACTCTCTCAGAGGGAAGTCAGTCGCCATGGCTGTAGGGCACCCAAGCAGTTCCATGAAGAAGACCGCATACACGTTGAGGAATCAAGGCTTCCTCTCTACCACCAGCACTAACGTGCCAGGCAGTGAGTGAGCCACCAGCAGCAAATCCTCCAGCCCCAGGCAAGCTTGAACGCGACCTTCCTCAAGGCAACGTCAAAGAAAGACCCTGACAAGTAGCTCTTGGAACCATCCAGCATAGCCACTCCCAGATTCCATTCCCATAGAAACAATGTGAAATGATACACTTTTATCATTTAAGCCACTATATTTTGGAGGCATCTGTTACATGGCAATAGATTGCTAATGAAAACATTATTACTCTCATTTTACAGATAAATAACGGCCATGAGACCTACAGGCACAAAACGGTAATGGCTTCCCTCCATTGATCACCTTCTAAAGAAGACTGGAAGTGCCGGGGATGGTAGAAGCCAAGAAGAGGAGCGGCCAGCGCTGGGCAAAGAGACAGTGGCACTTACTCATTTCTTCAACAGATAACTCTTGTGCCTCTGTGATGTGCCAGCCAGTCACTGTTTGAGGACATGAATTTGCACCAGTGGCCACCACAGATAAATTACCTGTGTTCTTAAAGCTTACAGGCTAGTGAGTGGCGATTGGTAATAAACAAACACATGAAAAGACCAATCACGAAGTGCAGCAGAAGGCAAGGGAGAAACAGGTGCAGGGAGAAGCAGGATGGGGAAAGGGCAGCCAGCCGCCTGTTCCTCCCTGCACAGAGCATCGCAGGGCACAGCCCTTCATCCAAGCCTGTCTGAATGTGCTGCTCTGTCCTGAAACATGAAACTTATTAGACAGGGACCGTTCTTCTCTTTTGTACACTCGTGTACATCCCATGTGCCTACATCTAAGCCTGGTACGTCATTTGTGTTTAGTACATAATTATGGCAATGACTAAATTCTCAGATAAAACTTTTAGTGGATCTACCTGCCTGAGGAATTTGACAATCTTTAGCTGTTTTAAGGTGAGCACTTTTTTTTAAGAGTGAATCCTGCCAGTGTAACGTCTTTTGTATTACCAATAGAACAAAACTTACTGTGTAATAAATATGATTTTCTTCCCAATAGCCAAGCTAGAAATTCATTTATGTCAGCAAGCTCTTACACCCCAAAAGCAATGTACTGAAAATGTAGTGAGCGCTATAGAATTCTCTAAGAATCGAAATACGAGATATCATTATGAGATCCCCAAAGAAATGTCCATGATCCAAAGAAGAAATCGGTCTTGTCACCGACGCATAAACAAACACAAGTTTCTTGAGTCTGTTTCCTTCCATCCTGCATCTGCGCAGCTACGAGAGCACTGAACCAGCAGGACCAGAGGCTTCACACTTCACCATCGCAGCCATGCAGACTTCTTTGCGGGGAACATGAGAGTCTCTCTTAAAGCTTTGCCGTCTCAAAAAATAAATCGTAAGTTTACGAAAGGCAGAAGTTAGGTAGTCATTACTTGCTGACCAAAGTGGCTTATTATAAAATGTCAGTACTAAAGGAAACTTCAAATATTAGGGGGCTCAATCCTCCTGCCCCCAAAGAGAAGCCCAAAGGGGTGAAATGATCGTCCTGGGAGGCAAGAGCAAGAGGAGGCACTCATGCCACCTTTTAAAAATCTCTTCCCCAAAACATTGTGTTTCTTTGAATAATCCAGATACTGTCACCTATTTGACTCATGGGAATTTGGCTGCTTATTTCCAATGGGCCTGTAATTGAGATGGCACTGGAGGCAATGCTGCATAGCAACTTAGAATCTGGGTTCTGAAATCTGAGATCAGGCCTCAAGTCCTATCTCCATTTTTTTCAGCTGGGAAAATTAATCTCTCTAATTCTGTTTCTTTACCATTCATATAGAGATAAACACAGCACATATCTCGTGGAGTTTTGTGAGGACTGGTCAAGCTATCATGGGTCAGTGTTAGGAATACTTCTTAGGGCACACAGAACTGCTCGTGTGTTCTAAACTACTGCTCCTGTTGTTGTTAATCATGATTTCATTATCATCAGAATGTCTCGAAGTCTGAGAGTTAGGATCCAGTGAGAGTTAAGATCACGGGGGGCCAAAAAGACTAAAAACAGTTTAGGCTAATTGTCGGCACCTGGGGCTTATGATGGTAGAAGGTGGCAGAGATAGTCAAGGGGAGAGGGCTGCTGAAGGGCTCTGTGCTCTTTTCCAAGCCACTGGAGATACTTCCATGATGACCGTGTGTTTGTCAGTGCAGTGTCAAACCAGGTCCCTAAGCCCCTTTCCTATCACCTTGTCATTTCCAAGCTCCTCAAAAGTAAAAGTTCTAACTGGTCTTCAGCAGGAAGGTTAGCAGAAGTGATGGATGTTGAGCTGGTTACATTTTATAGTTCAAGCCAGGCATTCACAATAGGGAACTGTATTCATGGGGAATAGAATCCTCATTCTGGAGCTTAGTTTTAGAAGCGAATGAATCTAGTGCCCAGGAAGAAGAGGGGACAAGACTTCAACCATAAGAGCCCATCAGATCCCACTACACAGGGGCTGATGGGACATGAGATTTTCAGAATGCCAGCCATGAATGGGGATGCCTCGTGTGTACACATATGGCAGGGAGGCAGAGTTCCTGGACTTTAAAATGAGGGTACAGCCATAACCTTCTTATCAGAGTTGAAATACAGTGCTAGTCATAATCGTCTTATCAAAATCAGGCATCATTGGGATTAGAAGGACTTCAGCCCAGGAAACAACATGGGAATGGATTCCGCAGCAGCAACTAAAAACCAAATTCCTGGAAATCAGGATGAAAAAGCATTCTCCCCCTCAGACGGGATGGACCCAGAGACCTGATCAGGTGTGCAGATGTGCGTCTGCAGGTGGATTTCAGTGCACACAATATGATGGTATGCTTTTGCTTTTTGGAAGAGGGTTTGCTGGTCAGCTCCTCATATGGAATCAGGCAGAAACCAGGGCAGAGTTGTGCATATAACACCTGACTGGTTTTATTAGAGCTCAAGATCCCTTTATAGCTATTATAAAAAGTGATGTTCGTTTGTATACCATAGGTCATGCAGGTGCTCAAATACACAACAATCACGGATCTTTAAATATGTTCCATCTGTGAGCAAAAATAATGACTTTCTAAATCTCTGTTTTACAGTTGCATTCACGTGGGGTATATCTGTGCATGTCTGTGGCTGGCAGAACAATGGCCTCCCAAAAGTATCCACGTCCTAATTCCCACAACCTGGGAATTGACGTAGCAAAAGAAATTAAACTTCCTAACCTACTTATTTTAAACTTGCAGATGATCCTGGATTATCCAGGTGGGCCCACTGTAATGGCAAATATTTTAAATGGGAAGAGGAAGGCATCAGAAGAGAAAGAGGAAAACAGAAGAGTCAGGATCAGAAGAAGATGGTGAGAGAAGACTGACAGCTGTTGCTGACTTCGAAGGTGGAAGAAGGTGGTGAGCCAAGGCGTAAGGGCAGCCCTGGGAGCTGGAGGGGCGAGGAGGTGGGCTGCGCCTGTAGCCTCCAGGAAAGGAGGAAAGCCTGCTGGACCCTTGATTTTCACCCTGTTTGATCCGTTTCAGAGTTCTGACCTAATGTATCATTTAAACCACTAATTTCATGTTAGTTTTTCATAGCAGCAGTAGAAAACCAATATCATGGTATATGCGTTTTTAAATTTTATAACACAAATAGTTTCAAAAAGTGAGAAACTCAGATGTTTGAGCTCATATTCTGAGAAGTTCCATCTGAAAGTCAGATCACAGGAGCAGTTCTCGCTCCGTTCCACATCTTAATAAATAATACTTATGTTATCTCACGTATCCTCTGACGCCTTGCAAAGCTACACACCATGCCACAGATTTCCTAAACAGCCACATTTAGAGCAATCGTTTCCATTTAAGTGGTACTCTCTACAACCATTTGTTTCTTTTTTCTTCCTTTAATGCATTTTAATTAAAGGTAAGAAGAGAATAAAAAAGTGTTGGGGGAAGTACAGCAGCTGTGATGTGTGGGTATCGTAGAGCACTGTCTGCAGACTTTGCTCAGTTTGAAGGTAGAAAAACAGTGATTATGGATATATTGCTAAATGAGATTCTACCTGATCCTGGCTCTGAACACAAGACTTGATGTAAGTAAAAAAAAAAAAAAAAAAAAAAGAGAGACACTGATTCTTCATGAACTCATGCTGGTTTTTCTTGATGTTTAATTAATTCTAATGATGGATGTCTAAGTCGTAAGTGCTCATTCAACAGAGAAACTGATCTTATTTAAAACATATAAGCCATTACACAAATAATTGTTGGGCAAATGCTTGCAGTTATCAATAGCAGTTCCAATTTTGAATGTAATATTTAGTGCACAGAATTCCTTGCCCTAGCCAAGCAGAAAGAAAAACTGCAAAATCAGTCAACATGAGAATTTAAAACTATAAAAAAGAGTCCATTTTTTTTATGAGGAGGTGATCACATCTGTGGCTTTTCTGGAAAAAAGAAATAATACTGGCTTTCTTCAAGGACTCTGTCATGTATTTAGATCAGCTGGAATATGCTCAACCTCAAAACATTCCATTGTAAAACGCCTCCCACTCACCCACTGCTTGAGGGATGTGTTAGCGTCTTCAGTAATCGCGGGTGATCATAACACCTGGTAGACACATCACTAGCGAAGTGTGGAAGTCAATAACAAAGCTAGAATCAACAGTATCTCATTTCCTACATCATTAGGCTCAAGGAAAAGCCTGTTTGTGGGTACTCTGGTAACGGCTGTTGTGTATTATTGTTATGCATTCTTAATAGTAATAATATTCTTGCCATATCACTGGTGGGTAGCCTTGTATTTTAAAATATAATAAGACCCACAACTCTCTATCCACGTCATATACAAGTCTATTATTTTATGATGTTCCTTTCTTCTTTCTATTATAAATTCTACTTACAGTTTTCAATATCATTATGGAAATTAGTATCTTACTGAATAGAGTTGAAGGAATTTTTAAAAATTTATACAATCAATTTGTACACATATGAAGGTGAAGCAAACCTACCCACCTCAGTAAAATTATTTACTAGTCAAAAGGGAAAATAATACATGAACTTAATACTAACAGTAAAACTATTTAGAGTGAAAGAAACTCGAATTTTCATCTTGCTTCACTTCTAACTAGTCATATGGTCCAGGGCTACTTGTCATGTTGAAATCTTACTTTGTTCTGGATATTTTCTTTTCTAAAAGTTAAAATCCCCACTGAGCTTGTGAGTTTGTTACAAGTACTGCGTAAGTTAACCTACGGTAGATACAGTAACTGCTTACCCAAAGCTACCTTACCCCTGGTCCTCTCCTTTCCTGCCAGAACTCTGATTTACTCTGAGTGCTTTGATCTTAGGCTACATGAGCCCAGCAGGTGTGTTCTCGAGGTGGGCGTGGCCTTCGGTACGCAATGAGATATAGGGGAAAGTCTTCTAGGGGCAGCTGGAAAGTTTTGCCTCCCTACAAAGAGGGATGGATCAAGAAGACACTTCTTCCATGCCATTGCATGCTTCATGCCTTTGAACTCTGTCCAGTGAGAAGATGATGCTTGGGATTGTTTCACCTGTCTTGTGATGGACAAGGCAATGTGTGGAGAAATGCCAGCAGCTGCTTACTTCCAGAGTGACTGTTTTGTGGTGGGAAAATCCCTCGTCTCAAGACTGTTGACTGTCGGTAGGACCTTCTAGTATTTGAACCTTGACCTTACTAGGAATGCAGAGATTGTTAATTACTGTTTTTAATGTTGTTTTACTGTATTATTAAGTGTATCACAAGTGGTACTGATAGGCTGGTTGATAAGTTCCCAGATAAGAGAGAATTCCAATTGCAAAAATCATGGAAAACTTCACAGAGGAGGGATCAATCCGACTGGACTTGATGGGTTTCGGTCTTGGAGCATGGAGAGGCTGGAAAGAGTACGTAGGAGAATTCCATTTTGAGCTCGCAGACCCTTCCCCAGGTATGAATAATATTTCAAGCCTCAGTGTAATGAGGACAAATGAAAAGCGTGGAAATGGGGGCCCACCTTCTCTCACAAAGCTCTTCTCATCTGTGTATTATCTCTGGGTTATCTAGGAACTTAGAGCAAGTGCAGTGTGGGCTTAGTTTGGCTTCATTTTGAAGACCATCTTGACTGACTCTAATAGTTTTAGAACTAACGTAGCCTAACTTCTGCTTACATTATTTTTGGGATTTTTTTTTAAAGAAAAAATACATTCCTTTAAGAATTGGCAAAACACACATACTGACCAGGTTTTATTTTTTATCCAGAAAAGTATCATGATTTGTTGCAATGTGCACAGCCAGCTTAAAAAAAAGAAAGAGCTATTCTTAGGGCTTACACTACCTATTTCAACAGCACCACTAAGCAAAACAAAGCGTAGCTGTAACAGAGGGTGAATGGGGGAAACAGGCACAGGTAAGAAGCCGGTGCAGGCAGCCACCTGGCCTCTCACTATCGCACAGGACAGGCTGGGCTGGGCAGGGCTGCTCTCTGTGCCCAGCCTTCAGCAACACAGGCGCTCCAGTGCGAGAGTCAGCCCCACCCCACAACATGTTACAGGTCAGCTGAAAACTTTTTAGGACATGCTGAGTTTCTCCAAGTAGCAAGAAACATATCAAAGCACCACCAGACCCAGGAATAAAGCAAGGATGAATGAGAGCACATTTGTTCTTGATTCCCTTCTATTTTCTGGTTGGGCCTGAACAAAATAAGAAAAGCTTGGACATGCTAAATGTCACATTGTATTTCATCATTATGTCATCTATTTTGGAATATTTCAACTCACGTTCAACCTTTTCCAAAATGTTTGTCTTTTCAGGTTTTTCCAGTCAACGTTTGTAGAATCGTTTCCACCATATTTTGTGGAAGTCTATTTTTGAAACGCACATCTTTGACTACCTTGAATAATTGGAGATAAAAAAAATATTGAAAAGAAGTTACAGAGTACCTAAGAATAGACAAGGACTGTGGTAGTTATTAAATATTATTACATTAGGAAGTATCATGATTTTGTTGGGTAGGTGTTTTGAGGCAATCATATTAGGTCCAATTATTTTGCAAGTGGGTAATTTTCTCAGTTACATGTGATTAAGAGGGAAGCTAGGGTGTAGCTTAGCTGTGCCTTTTTCCAAGACGTTGTCTCATTCTCAGTATCATGCAATTCTGCTGTAGCTCAAAGCTCATCGCACTGGGTGGGGTATAGAAAGAATACAAACGGGAAAAGCGGAACAAAAAAAAGAACAAAGGACTGGAGTTTAATTTCAGTCAAATATCTGATTTTGATTTTTAATCAAAAAGGATCAAAAGTGGTTAATACAGAGGAGTCATTTGATTCTTTTCAAAATAATTATAATTTTTGTATATACATTAATTAGGACTGTGCATTTGAAATACTTGGTGAAAGGTAAGTTTGGTAAACACTGACATGAAAACAGAAAATATTCCCTTGTTAACCTAACCATCTTTAAACAAAACAACAAGAGCAAACTGCAACAATTATGGGATGCATGTCTACTATGAGCCCAGTCCGTTGTGGCACATGAGGGAAGACAAGGAACCTGCCTTGACTTGAGGATGTTATGCTCATACGTTGTAAAGTAAAATTTTTCAGAGGGTTTTGAAACAGGTGAAATAGGTATTAATTTAAGAATAGGAAATATGTATTTGGGATCAATTCTCACTTTGCAATACTGACAATTATGGTAGAAGATAATTAATGACTATAGAAGAATAATCAATGTTTAGTTTAAAAGGGTTTTCAATCAAAGATTATTTTAGGCTTTAAAATTACTGTTGTTTGTATTTTTTAAATTAAATAAATATGATCTTTAAAACAGTAAGAATTTCCTTTAAGTTTTGAATTGCATTATTTTTGAATGGTCTCATTAACCAAAAATCTTAACTAATTTCAAATATTTGCCATAATTTCAAGAGCATCCAGTAAAACGGAAATCATCTGTTTTTAATTGTAGCACTTTCGGGATACAGTGTATACCTAAATTGTATTCAATCATGATGCACTACATAAAATTGATTAACTTAAATGAATGGTAATCTATTTCTTGTTAATATAAATGGAACAAATTAGTGTTCTAAATAGAAGAGGAAATAGAGGAAGCAACACAAATATCCCAGGTTATCTGGGTTGTTTTTAAATGTTTTTTTTTTCCTTCTCTTTGCTTAGTTAAATCTCCTTTCTATAATTAAATTAAAGTGATTGTACCTGGATGATTAAATTTTTCCCAATATGTATGTTTCTTTGGTAATAACCTAGATGTTACAGTATAATACATAGTGTCAAGATGGGGTACAAAAGTCTATTAAAAGAAAGAATTTTATACATTTAATCTCTCTCGTGCACCACATCAGATTTAGTTGTAACAATATGAAAAGTAATTTGAACTTACTCTCATTTTCTTACACTGTGCTTTTCTCAGTCCTGGGGGATGAGATTATATAATATTTGTTTTCCGTATTGTGTACTGTTTGAACTTTTTAAACATCAAAATATACATATCATTTATAATCAGAGAAAGGAAAGCTCTTTTATTTTGAAAACAATCATTTTATTATTAAAAGCTTACCAGAATGAGAAAGAAGCCTTGCCTTGTTTACCTGGTAGACACATTATTCATTAAGGATGACTCGTTTGGAAAATTCACTCCAAGACCTCTGACCTCTAGGGCTAAGCATGACATAGCACTGGGTGGGTTGGGGATAAGATCATGAGACTCCGGTGTGGGAGGGCTTGAGTTCCCATCCCAGCTCTGTGCTTATTGCTTATTGCTGCTTGACCTTGGGCAAATTACTCTGTGCCTTTTATTCTCTTTAGTTTCCTCTTCCATCAGTGTTGATTAAAAAATACTAGCTACCTCACAAAGACTTAAGACGTTAACAAACACAAAGACCTCGGAACAATCCCTAGACAGATGACCATTCTATAACTTGATGTTAGGCATGACTATGAGCTACATGGTATAAAACACTTTTGAAAAATGAAGTAAAATAATTATATAGAAATATTCAAAAATAATCTGAAACATCCAGTGGCGTTTTCCCCAGGCCCTTTTCTCTGCGGGACTATAGTGCTCCAGGCAAGAGGGCAATTGAGCATTTGCCCTGTGAATTGAGGCAAAAATATGCCAGCAGATTCATGGTCACTGGACACAACAGATAATTAAAAGAAAAGGAAATACAGATAGCCAATTAGCAATGAAAAGTTTTCAACCTCAGTGCTAATCAAGAACTTGCAAATTAAGATAAGGGTAACATGTGGTTCATTTATCAAATTAGCAAAGATTATAAAACAAAGGCTAACATCTAAGGCACGAAGGGTCAGAGACACATTCTTATACACGGCTGATGGGTGTGGAAATCAGACACTTTGAAAGCAATTTAGCAATGTACAGAGAAAACATACAAATCCTCAAGACCTTTGAGTTAGTAACTCTTTCCAGGGAGTTATGCCAAGGAAATAAAGAGAAAAGACATTCATGGCAGCAGTATTTATAACATTCAAAAATGAAAATAATCTAACTTTCTAACAATAGGCAATTAGTTCAATAAATGAGAGAACTAGATGATATTGTATAACATTGCATTGATATTGATAAGCAGAGATATTAATGAGTTTGACCTTAGGTCGAACCTACTTATGACTTGAGGTTGGACCATGTAGCCAGCACTGTTTCCTCGGGGTGTAGGGGAGTGCATAGGTGTGACCCTGGCTATACTCTGCCCGCTCACCCATGCTTCCCTGGTATGATGGATAAATTTGGGATGGATAACTGGACATGATCTACCCTACACTTTTTCCTTTAGAAATCTAGCTGTTTGCAGGGAGCATCTGTCCTCTTCTCCTTGGTGATAGAATCTTTCTCCAGAGGCATGTTTTTCCTCCCATATCAGAAAGATTATTCCATCTAGCATGGACTAAGATAGGGGCTAAAGCTGCCTACTTCTGAGATTCAACCAGGAGGATTATCTGCCTATCACACTAAGCCACATACTTCAGCATGGTCTTTATCAGTAGAAGTGATACATTGATTTCCCATCTCTCAGCACTCTTTTATATCTATTTTTCAAAACGTGGTGGGAAAGAAAAGCATTATATTTTAAAGGACTCCACAGGTACTTCAACATTAGGAACTGACCATTAATAAAAACTACATAACACTTTAGTCCCAAAAGTCACTTATTTGACATCAACACACATTTATTATCTCATAGTTTGTGAGGGTCAGGAATCCAGGTATGGCTTAGCTGAGTGCAACTACCTCAAGCTCTCCTATAGGTTGTGATCAAAATTGGACTGCAGCTGTGGTCTCATCTGAAGGGAAGGCTTGATAGAGGGAGAACTCATTTCCAGGCTCCCTCGTGTTATTGTGGCAAAATTGAGTTTCTTCCTGGCTGTTGGCCTGAGGCCTTTCTCAGCCCCTTGCTCTGTCGGTCATCTCCTAGGGAAGCTCACAACATGGCAGCTGTCTTTCCTCAGAGCAGGTGGCTGAGAGTGCAAGGGAGCATACACAAGGCAGAAGGCACCATGGTTTTGTAACCACACCTCGGAAGTGACATTCCTACTACTTTTTCTATATTCTGTTTCCTAGCAGAGAGTCACTAGGTCCAGCACACACTCAAAGGGAGGAGATTACATGAGGACGTGAGTACCAGGACGACGCTAGGATCTCTGGGGACCATTTTAATGGGTATGCACCCCCAAAGCTAACATTCACCACAAGGCTCATAGCTAATCTCATTAAATTTTGACAACAAACCAATGGTCAGTTAATAGAATTATCTGATTTTAAAAATGAAGATGTGGAGGCTTGAAGATGTTAAGTGTCTGGCTTGAAAGCTCACAAAATAGTAAAAGGACTGATCAGAAATTGGAACCATAACAGTCCACTCACAGCTTGTGTCTCCTTAGCTACTTGGAACATATTAAGGGAAAACTTGAATTGCAGATAGGCAAGTACATTTCATAACCTTATTTTTGTCAAAAAATATATTTAAAAGAGGAAAAAGACTTATTAAAATATTTTAGAAAAATTTTAAACCTATGAGTGAAGGGATTATGGGTAATTTCCCCCGATTCTTTACATGTTCATATACCTTTTTCAAAATGCTGATTATGGGCCTTTTATGTATCTAATATGGGCAAGCTACGAACACAACCAAAATCTGTTCCCACAGGCCTTACATCAGCCCAAAAAGGGTGTGCGAGCTACCTTCCCTGAGTGCAAGCAATCAGGTGCATTTTCTTCAAAAGGTGACATATAAATGGTGACCTAAATAAGTTGAGAAAACATGTATGGTTTTTATAATCACAAAAATATAGAGAAAACTTAGAGCTTGGGTGTCTCGCTATAGCTAAAAATTTGAAAATTAAAAATTTTTCCCATTCATTCATTTTATATTCAGTCCTTTATTCATTCAGTTATACATTTTTACTGAGTGCCTGTTAGGTGTCAAGCACTGTGCTGAGTACTGGGAATTTGGCAGTGAGTTAAAAGTACGTCCCTTCTCACATTCATTTTAGAGAGAGTGGAGAATACAGTTGTTCATCAACAGGCAACTGACATATGTAATTGCCAACTGTGACAGGTATCATTAAGGTCATACGCAGGCTATCAAGAGAGCAGAAACCATCAGTGCAGGTCAATGAAGAGTCAGCCACAGAGGTCCCTGGAATTGTAGTCACCAGCGACATTCATCTGGGAAAGGTTACGTGTAAAAAGAGAATCAGGTAAGAAAAGAACCTTGAAAATTCTCAAAACGAATGGTCAAAGAAAGAAGATAGGCTGCAAGGAACATTGAGAGGTGGGAGGAAATTCCAATGGAAGCCAAGGGAAGAAAGCCCTCCTGGAGGAGGAGAGCGGGCAGCCCGGCTGCACGAAGGAGAGGGCTGAGAAGTGAAAAACACCCTCGGTGTTGAGTGACATGGTGTGAGTAAGCCTAGGGGCAGCCTCGGCAGATTAAAGTGGGTTGTAACTTAATGGGAGGAGAAGAAACAGGGACCCTGTATACTAACAGCTTTTAAAGGAGATCTGGCTATAAAGAATAAAAATACAGGTTTGCAGTTGAAGGGAAAAGGGGAACCAAAGAAGGGTTTTAGATTATCTTTTCTTTTTTAAATATGGGAGAAACTGTAGTTACTGAAATGGGAAGATTTTGATCTTACAGAGAGGATAGACGTCGGCTGAGGCTGGGGACCATTAGAAAAAAGGTGGCTGGTTCCTGAGAAGGAGTCTGGGGGAGGAATCCAGAGAAGAATAGAAGAAAATGGGTCTCCTTCACTGTCCTGTCGAATGTCCTAATCCTGTGGTCTTTCTCTTTCCTTCAAGGAAGCAAAGGGAATCTTTAAAACGTTTTAAAATGTACACGCTTAGAATTTGGGAGCATAAATACCAACATCACACCCAGAGATACTGTCACCACTCATCTGTCTTTTTAAAGCACTTTTCTATGATTTCATCATTTTTATTTCCAGGACAGGCTGGTGAGGTTGTTGGGATGTCTGCCAATCAATTCATGTGACTTATCTATGGCAACACCACGTCAATCTTGCTGTTTATAAAGTGTCAAGAGATCTAGATCACCAAACTGTCATGCCAATGCAATTTTATTTTTTTTTTACTACGTCTCCCTAGATTCTTAAATCCACTAAATGTAATCATAAAGTTCATAGCTTGAGAATATAACTTGAAAACAAAAAAGAAAACACCACAGAGAAGGTTTGGCTCATTTATATCTTGACAACCTGCTAAATGCTTTCCTTACTTTCATCTGAAGGAAATTAGATGGAAATACAACACACACGTAATGTCTTCCACATGAATCAATGTGCACTGTGGATAACTGCCTTGACTTGCATGCTTGACAAAGGTCCGTCTTCTCAGTAGAGTTTACTCAACCGCTCCTGGGTGACAGACACTCCTGGAGAGCTGATTCCTGCAGGCTCCTGAGACACTCCGAGCCCTCGTGCCCTGGTGTTTTGGTTTAATACTACGAACAGCGTGGAGTTCAGGCAGCCTTTGAGGTTTGATGAAATGGCATATATTTTCATTAGATTTGTGTGTGTGTGTGTGTGTGTGTGTGTGAATGCTCTGAAACCAGCAGAGCTGAGATAAGCAATTACATTAATAAAATAAACAAATTAACACTTACTGAGTACTTACTCCTTCCTATTTCCAACAGCTTTACGTGGTCTCTCACCCTAGTGTTTAATCATGATTCCACTTTAAATCCTGTCTTAGTCTCTGTCGCTGTGAGGGTATACCTGAGGCTGGGAAATTTATTAAGAAAGGAGGAATATTTGGCTTACGGTTTTGCAGGCTGTACAAGAAGCGTGGTACCAGCATCTGCATCTGGTGAGGCCACAGGGAACTTTCATTCACGACAGAAGGTGAAGGGCAGCGGGCATGTACAGATCACATGGTGAGAGAGGAGCAGGACCGCAGGCAGGAGGTGTCAGGCTGGTTTTCACACTCAGATCTCAGGGCAACTCAGAGCGAGCGCTCGTTCCTTACCTGGAGGACTGCACCGAGACGCTCACGGGGAATCTGCGCCCATAACCCGAACCCTCCCGCCAGGCCCCACTTCCAGCATGGGGGAGGATCACACTTCAACATGAGACTTGAAGGGGAGAAACTCCAAACTACATCAAGTTCTTAATCAAGAGCATAGCATTGATTCTATTCTCAAACCAATACCATTGCTGGCCCACGGACAAAGACTAGGATTCCTCGGCAGCACCGGTAACGTAGACCATAGCTCACTCTCTGGAGATGGGCTGCAGCTTTTCCCAGCATGGAGCGAGAGGCTGGAGAGTAACTGGTCTTGTTTCGAGCTCGTCGTTTTGCACTCAGGCATGTTCAGAAGCGTGAGCAGTCCTTCTCGCTTTCCTCTAGCCACGCTGAACTGGGCGATCTTTTAAATCCTGGCATTGTTTCTGAATCCCTGGAGCTTGCTGCTCCAAGGTCCGCTCTTCTTCCCTGCTCTCGTCCCATCTTGGTCTCCATCAGTGTGGTCAGTTTCAATGGCACCTTCAGATGTTTCTCCAGAGAGTCTGACCTGACCGCTCCTCCTCCCAGCTCTGCTATGGGTGGAGTGATCGCCAAACACCAATATTCTAAAACAATCACACACAAAAGGTTCTGGAAATTTATTGAAATAAAGGGATACTTACTGATTTTCAGTTACTTTTGATTGGGTAAGGAACAGAGCAGCAGAAATAATGAGATCCAGTTTTTTTTCCCCCCTTCTTTTAATGCAGGTTGTAGGGCTGGGATTTTACTTCTGAATGCTGCTGGTTGGTTTAATTTTCCAAATAAACTGTGAGGATATAGGCTCAAACATCTCAAAATACTTAAACACATATTTTACTTGACCTCAAGTTATATAAGGAGCTCAGCCAAAGCTTGTGCATTTGATGACAGGTCACTCAAGTAGACATGTTTGAATTTGGTCTTGAAAAGATTTGGCTTCTAATCATCTTGCAGTGGTTTTAAAGTTATTCTTGAATTTTTCTGCTCCATTCTGTGACTTGCACAGCATTTACTTCATGACAGAAGGCCACATTCTGCCTATGAGGGACGGTTATTCTGTTACAATTTTCTCCTCAAGATTCATGTAATATTATTTTCTTGCTCTCATGATTCCTCCTTCTTCGACTATCTTACAAGAGAACACCTGGTAGTTCAAATCACATCTAATATTTCCCTGATGCCAAAAGTACTAGTGGTTTTGTTAATTCCACCAATCTCTCGTGTCTGAGTACATTTATTATATTTATTACAATTACTCTAATTGAAGTGACTGGCCATGTTGGCCCACACAGCAGCTTTCTTCATCAGTGCATACAGAGGAGTCAACGAAATACAAGATTTGGAACCTGGGTTGTGTGTTCGGTTCTTATACCTACAATTAATTGCTTTCAGATATAAATGATGGAATACAGGCAGAAAACTGAGATAAGGGGCAGCTCAATTATAATGGAAAGCCTATGTGAGGTGCAGTTCCAGGGTTGGTTCAATTCAGTAGCTCATTCTTGTGTACAAAGGAACAGTTCTTTTTATCACTCTTCTCTGCCTTCCATGGGCTAGATCAGTCCTAATGATTTGGAGGGTTTGCTAATTTTGTTGGTGAAAACACTAATTTTGCTGGTGCGAACATGTTTCATCACAAACCACCGGTGGTTTAAGAATTGGCTCAAAACGTTTCCTGATATTTCACCACTGACTCTCAGGAAAAGCACGATCTTAGGCCAGTGCCTCACTGACCCGCACCTGCTTGTGCGATTTCCTTCACAGCACAGTGAAGAAACAGAAGCAGAGGTCTTGGGCTGGCCAAGGTTCTAGTTTCACCTGGTGAATGGTACAAAAGAAAAGGGACGGAAAGATACGAATATGACTAAGAGAGTGATGTGATTACGTGTCATCCAGATTGGACACACATAGCGAGGTAAAGAGAGACTAAAGTCTCGGTGACAGTGAAGAACAAATGTACTGGAATAACAGATGGTGAGCATCATTCTTATGGGGTGGTGTGTGTTGAGGGGAGAGCTTATGGAAGGAATGGAAGATCATGTCGAGGTGCTCAGGATCAAGTGAAAAAGAAAAGCTTACAAGTCCTTTAGGGATATTTCCGCCTGTTAAAAGCAACGTGACTGGGTGGATTGTGAACTGGAGTAACAGACACGTGGATGCGTGCCTGGAATGCACAAGATGACACTCTGTGTACTGTCCCTGAGACCTTACAGTGGTCAGCTCCTTAGTTGCTATGGAAGCCAGCACCCATGAACCAGGACTCAAAGGGACTGTATAATGAAAATTCCATACCCCTGTTTGAGAAAGCCCCAAACCTCTAGCAGAGAATAGGTGTTCCATAGTCCGAACCAGCCTGGTTTTTCTGGCTAATTTCTCACTTAAAAAAAAATCCGTTCCTCCTACCTTTTTCACCCACACTCACAACTGTCAGACAAGATCATTCTGCACTGTTTAGCACCTCTCCATTTTTACACATGCTCCCTCCTTCCTGTTTATACATAGAGTGCCTTTTCTTACCATCCAGCATATTTGGCTACCTGGCAAATGTTGACTTATTCTTTATGCCTTCTTTCTAAAGTTCTCCCTTTTATAGGAATTCCTTCCCCTTTCCTCTCCAGGATGGTTTGCCCTTCATTGTGAGAGGGTAGTGTTCTGTGCAATATAAATGGAAATATTTCCCACATTGCATTCTCACTTTAAATTTATTTATCTCTCTCTAGCACTAGAATGCCACCTTCTTGAGGACAAAGATTTCGTTTTATTCATACTGGCATCCCTATTACGTAGCAAAGCACAAGATATACACATTCAAAACTTTTTTGTTTTGTTTTGTTTTGTTTTGTTTAATGGATGAGGTCCATGTTTCCTGGAACCTACACTCAAAAGATCTAAATCATTCTGAAAAAAATGACATAAAGACAATAGACATATGTTTCAAGTGCTACTTTCTCATTATGTTAGCAATAAGCCTAACATGAGACTATGGAAGGAATTACAGAGTACACCAAAATAGTTAAAGGCAAGATGGCCAATACATGTAGTAATCTCACATTCTGTAACTGATATGGTTTGGCTGTGTCCCCATCCGTATCTCATCTTGAATTCCCACACATTGTGGGAGGAACCCAGTGGGAGGTCACGGGGGCAGATCTTTCTCATGCTGTTCTCATGATAGTAAATAAGTCTCATGAGATCTGATGGTTTTAAAAACAGGAGTTTCCCTGCACAAGCTCTCTCTTTGCCTGCCACCATCCATTTAAGACTTGCTCTTCCTTGTCTTCTGTCGTGAGTGTGAGGCTTCCTCAGCCACGTGGAACTGTGAGTCCGTTAAACATCTTTTCTCCCCAGTCTCAGGTATGTCTTTATCAGCAGTGTGAAAACGGACTCATACAATAACACAAACGAGAAATTGCTAACCCATAATGACACTTGCCCACCGAGCCAGGACTGAAATCCTTCTCAGCAAAGCCTTCCAAACCATCACAACGAATCGTGTGGCACTGACTGGCACCTGGGAGAGACGTGCACCATCCACAACAGGAAGTCCCTCACCCTAGCGGCTGACTTTCCAAAGCGGTAAAGAGTATTCTCCCTCTACCTTTGGTTCACTGAAACTGTTCTAAATAATATGCTCCATCTCACTAATAAGTAAAAAGCAACAGATTGAGTTTGTTCCCAAGCCTTAATCATAAATCATTTTATCTTCCACTAAAGAGTATGTTTTGATTTTTTGAAAGCGTTGAAACCATTCCATGTCTTAATGAGCAACACAGAAAAGAGTTCTATTGCTTGCATAAATTGATTTTGCTTAAATATTTCCATGGTTCACTGTGTAATGGTTTTTCTCTAGATTTAAGAAAATTGTTTTATAAAACAAATGTTGCATTTTATGCCCTGTTATCACATCATGATTCTTTATGTCTAGCTGATCAATAATTAAGTGAAGATAACCTTTTTAAAAAATCAAAAGGTAAACTTAAAAAAATGTGCTAGGGTATCAGTTTTCTCTTTCAGGTAAAACATTCATGTATTTCTTTAGTTCTTGGACACTTTTTAAAATATTCTTTTGTTTTTGAGACAATGTCTTGGTATGTTGCCCAGGCTGGCCTTGAACTCCTGGGCTCAAGCAGTCCTCCTGCCTCAGCCTCCCAAGTGGCTGGGATTACAGGTGCACACCACTGCCCTCAGCTCTTCCTTTTATCATTTATTTGATAATTTCGTGTCTTTAAATTTCTTGTTATCTTTTATATTTTCCAGTCTATCATGTTTTTAGCTTTTTGTTTTAGATTTTCTCACAGTTGTGTTTAAATCTTTCCATGGAGTCATTTATTTCAGATATTGTATTTCATTATTTCAGAGATTCTTTGTTCTCTAATTTTTTCTTTAATATCTTGTTTGTGTTTCATGGATTTACCATATCTTAAAATTTGTTGAAACATAGTAGTTCAACTTTTTAGTTATTTTTTTTTTCAGTGATTGTCTCTTCTCTGAATTAACTCTTGTTTTCTCCAGTGCCAGGTATTCTTCCCTATGGATTTTCTGAAATTTGTTTTTATTCGCTGCGTTGCTGTTAACATAGGTGCTGAATGAGTCACATTTGATTCAGGAAGAGAAGCGACTCTGGGAACGTCTTTGCAGGAGGCAACTGAACAAGGGAAGTGGAAACCACAAAACCGCGGGAAGCGCGGCTGGCGTGGGAGCCTGCGGGTCTCGCCTGCGGGTCTCGCCGCCTGCGGGGCGGTGGTGGCGCAGGGCGCATGCGCGGGGCCGGCGGCGGCCCTTCCGCCTTCCAGCGTTTGCGCAGGTGCGTCCCGCGCCGCCCGTCTGGGAAGCGTGTCCAGGCGCCTCGTCTTTGCAATCAAAGAAACAGAAACGTCGCCGAGGCCCTGCGAGGCAGTTGTGCGCAGCTGCGCGACACGGAAGCGGCGGAGGATGGCGCAGCGCGGTGCGCGCGCTCCGCTGCTCTGCGCGTGTGGCTCTTTGCTGGCTGGGCCTCCCACGTGGGGGCGTGGGGGTCGCGCCGCGCGCTGCTTGGGGCGCCGCCTTCGCAGTGGTGGGTGCGGAGCGGGCGTCAGAGGCAAGGCCCTCGGAAGGCCCCGCAGCCGCGGTGAACGCGGAGTGCCGTCTTCCGGGTCAGCCGCGCCAGCCTCCCCGCACGCCCCTCGTGTCCCGGAGAAGACGCTCGGGTTTGGCGCTGGGGCATCCTCCGCGGTTGCTTGCTTTCCGCGCTGGGTGAGGATGGAGGGGTGTACGCGCTGGTTCGGTCCCCGTCTCCCTCTTCAGCCTCGGCCCTGGACGGCGCCTTCTGACTCGCAGCCCAGGGCCCTGCCTGACCGCGTGGCGGGGCGGCTCTGGCCTCCTCTCGGCTCCGCAGCGCGGCGCAGGCCCCTGCCCTGGCTGACCTGCGGACATCGGCTGAAACCTTAAAATAAGGAAACAAGGAGGTCTGCTGCATCCATTGACGCTTTTCACGGAAGATTTCTCTGTAGCGTGCAATGCTGTGCACTGGAAAGCAACAACAATAACAACAAAGAAGAAAGAAAGAAGAAAGAAAAAGAGAAAGAAAAGAAAGAGAAGAAAGAAGAAAGAGAAAGAAAAAGGAAAGAAAGAAAAGAGAAAAGAGAAAGAGAAGAAGAAAGAAGAAAAAGTAAAAAGAAAGAAAAGAGAAGAAAGAGAAAGAAAGAAAGAAAGAGAAACAAAAGAAAAAGAGAAGAAAGAAAAAGAAGAAAGAAGAAAAAAGAAGAAAGAAAGAAAAATCTGTTGAAACCGCTCGTTAGTTGCCGTTGACCCCTCCACACTGTTGTCAGCCTGCATTGCACTTACAGACTTTATTTCATGGAGGCTTAGGGTGAATGTGGGCAAGTGCTTATGTCTAATGTGCCATTCAACTCAAAGTTTTCCTGCTTTTTAAGGCATGTTTGAGTACTTAATATGTGGGTCTCTATCTGATCTTTGCACCCTGACTTTTCATAAAGTTACATGCGCAAAACTCCGTTCAGTCAAGCCTGCACTGCCTTCTGAACTGAGATGCTCATTTCTGATTCCGTTTCTCTGTAGCCCTTGGAGGACCATTCTTCTTCCTTTCTTCCCCTATGTATTTGAATAATTCATCAAGGCCAAATTAATTCCATTTCCTTCATCAAGGTGAATTCAGCTATTTGTAGCATTCTCTCTTCTCTGAACTATAATGGAACCATTATTACATGATAAAGACATGTCTATACTAGAGAACCTGGCACTACATACACTTTTTGTTATATAATTATTCATGTGTTCTAATTAGTTAAGTAACACCTACTAGATTCCAGAAGTTCTTTAAGGGATGCCACGTATAAACTCGCTGCAGTTAGATTTACTCAGCTAAAGCCAATCTCTCTTTTAGGGCATAGCATGCTACTGGAGACATGGTAAAATATAAATACACAAATGTAGAATTTATTCATTACATAAAATTTACACTGCAATCAACTACACATGTACACACACACATACACACCCTTTCTTTTTATCTATCTTGCTCATTTTTATTTTCCTATCCTGAGTTTTCCAGACAAAATAGGTGAAGAAGTGAAGAAAAACAAAGGATAATAGAAAGTGGCAACAGACAGCAAAAGGTGTTAGCAGTTGACACTCACCGAATCATTCTTCTTTTCCTTATTTTCATCAGTTGTGCTTATCTTTACTTGTACAACAATGAGCTTTAGAATTCTTCCATGGTAGGTTGTGTGTTTTAGTTAAATGAGCACGCTTATCGTAGGCATTCATAGTGTGTCATCTTAATGAAATTATCATAATTTTTCCAGTTTGAATATGTTCTATATGCTGTTTTAAATTTTTCTGGGAAATAACTGTCTGCTGAGAAATAGTAAAATGAAACTCTTCATTCTGATGACTGGAAAAAGAAATGGGAGGAGTGTCTCCACTCCCAGACAGACTATCTCTACTGCCAGACACCCTGGGACGTTGCTGTGGGTTTTTGACAGGCTCCTCGCATTACTGAAGTCAAATTCTTTCCTAGTAGCACACACCTTTCCAACATGAATCTATGTTGAAAAAAAAATGAAAGTCTTTCTTCCTGTTGTTAGCTTGGGCACCCCTGCATCTTAGAAACTACTATTTTGTTTGTTAGGCAGAAGCTCCTGGGTAGCTGCCAGCCTCCTCTATGGTGTTTGAGCACTGACCCCTGAGCAATGTATGTGACATAGTATTAAAGAATTTCTAAAGATCAATGCATGCTTTGGTTATTTTTCTTATCTAACAGTCATATTAAAACTGAAAAATAGAAATTATGAAGAAAAGAAGGGGACATTTAAATTAGGGCCCCAATTTACTTCTCTTTGCTATCAGTTTTAATAATTTATTTTTCATTAACAGAGGTATTTTACATGAATTTTCTTGGTCTTCCCTTCCTTTCTCCAGAGTGCAGGTTCAAGCTTTATCTAACAATTAAGGTACATTTTGATTTATCATACAATAACAGTAAACATTAACTTAAAATTTATATATACTTTAAAGTGTAATGCTACCATACAAATGACATATATTTTATCTGTATAGCCACCTGACACTTACCTATAACACCTGTAACATGGATGAAAAGAGGTTATACATAAAATTCATATGTTATTGTTTTATTTACCATGCAATTTAGAATTAGATCAGATGTTTGCAGAAAGCTAGCTAAACACATAATTAACATGTACACTCTCAGCAGTGTAACTAAGGATGATCGCATCTGGCACCCAGGCTAGGTGTGTGGTGGAGAGCATGCCAGTTCTTGGGACAACATACAACGGAAGGAATTTGTTGCAGGACATCTGGGTTACTTAGTACTTTATACAGAAATATATAGATCCTTTATTTTTCCTTTTCTTTTGACATTTGTTGCACAAAGTCTTAAAAATCTATTATTTGGAATATATAAGTTGGCCATATTCATATGCTTCTTGAAAAAGCCATTTTAAAAAACTTTTAGTTCTAGCATTTCATGTTGGAGACCAGTACTATGCACTGGGACTTTGTGCAGCGATAGACACCCTTTATATCTGTACAGTCTAATAAAGTGACTTCTAGCTGCATGTGGTCATTGAACACTAGAAATGTAGCTGGTACAACTGAAGAGCTGAATTTTCATTTTTATTGAGTTTTAATTCATTTAAGTTTAGATAGCCACATGTGGTTGATCGCTACCATACTAGTAAAGCTAGAGGCTGTTTAGAGTCTCAATTCGCCAGTGGTTAAGACTGGCTGAAGTGTAAGATATTTCTTAATTACAGAAGGAAAGTTTTCTGAAGAAGTACGAAGGACCTTTCATGGTATATGCATTATAGTGATATTAAAGTAGTTTTAAAGTGAGATAGCATAATATTAATAAATATACATGAATATATATTCATGCACATACATATATATACTTTTGTACATAAATATATGTGTTTATTCAAAGCAGAGCATTCATTAAATATGGTTATACAGTAATAATATTACAAAACTGAAAAACTGCTATAAAATTGTGTGGCTAGAAACATGTTTTTGTCAGTGAATCTGTAAATATTGGTACAGACATAGCCATAAAACACAATAAACTTGATGGCAAAATAACTTCCACCATATATGCAGTACCCAAAAGCCAAAAGGGTACATTTTCATGAATATTGGTGACTAAAACATAAAGCAATGTAAAATAGATTTGATTACATTTCTTTTAAGATAACCACAGTTTGTAAATAAAATTAATTTACCAAAGAGCAGCAGAAACTTTACATCTAGGTAGTAATTTTTAAAAGCATTCAATGTCATGCCCTGGAACTCAGAAAAGTAAATTTCTGATTATTGTTAGATAACTAGTAAAAGGTGAACAAGAATAGTTACTCTATGAATTTTAACCTGTGGGTTTAGTAGTTCTATGTCTTAATCTAAGATTTCAATAAAGTAACCCAAATTTTATCTCTGATCAGCCTGGTGAAATCAGATTTTTCATTTAACTAAAAATAATAAAATGCCAAGCTCTGAAATCCCTGTCTTTGATGTGGTGCTTCTCACCATCAGTGGGAGGAACATGCCCTCCCCATCTCTGATCTCTGGGGCTGAGCTTTCTGTTATTACTGTTTGCCCATTGGACACAGATCTTATAAAATAGATCTTAGTCACTGGAAAATACATGAATGTATGGATTTTTCATACATATCTAACAGTCCTATCAAGGTCTCAACATTGATATAGGTTAATATGTGTCCCTATGCAAGTCTGCATCTAGTTGCAAATATTATTATAGCAATGAACAAGGTGATAGTTACATTTAAAAAACACTTTGGGAACCAAGCAAAAACAAAGCAAGCTACATTTGGAATTGTGAGATGCTAGTACCTGTAGCCCTCAATATGCTTTCTGATTGTGGCTAAATCTGTGACTATAGTTTGAAAAGAAGATAAAGAATTATATATTTGCTTGTTTTTTCAACCGTTAGTTCTAAATTCCTTTGCAAGCATGTGCATTGACAAAAGCACAAGACGAATAGTGAAGAGATGGTGGTGTTTTTCTGACTCTTCCCATTACATCTCTGTGATCTACTGCAAATAATGTCCTTGGATCTCAGTTCCCTTATCTATAATATGAGAAAATTATATAGATGATTTCTTACTACATTCAATTAGAGAATTATTCTCTGGAATGGAGGAGACAAAGCACTGTGCCACCAATAACAATTCCAGAGAAGGCATCGGTATTAGACTCCAGGGCTGCCATAACGAATTACCACAAACAGAGTGGCTTACAACAGAAATGCGTTCTCTTACAGCTCTTGAGTCTGGAAGTCAGAAGTCAAAATACGGGCAGGGCCATGTCCTCTGTGTAGACACTAGGGGAGGACCCGTCCCTGCGTCTCCCTGGCCTTTGATGGTTGTCAGCAACCCTTGCTGTTCCTTGGATTGCAGATACATTGCGGCAATCTCTGCTTCCATGAGGTCTTCTTCCCTGTGTGTCTCTGTTCAAATTTCCCTCTTCTTAAAGGACTCCGGTCAGATTAGGGCCACTCTAATGCAGTATGACCTCATCTTGACTTGATTACATCTGCAAAGACTCTATTTGCAAATAAGGTCACATTCACAAGGAGAGGAGGTTAAGACTTGAACACCTATCTTTTTGATTGGGGCAAAATCCAGCACACAACAAGACCTGAAGGTACACTCTATTTCTTTGTTCTTTTTTGTTGTTGTTAAGTTAATTTAGTGACGTTCAATCTTTACATAAAATTAAAATCTTTTTTTTTAAGTAAGTGTCAGTGCCAGAACTGTAAATGAAAATAATCAAATAAAACTTAGAATAATTCATTACTCATTGACTTTCCTTGCACCTAATTATTTTTTCTAATTCTCTTTCTTGGATACAGGTTACACAGTTAAAGCATCTACAAAGGCAATCTATCTCTGTATACTAACGCAGTCTGACTCATTTTAATATTTTACTTCTTTTCATTATGGATAAGATCAATCATCTTTAAAAACATTTCATAATACCTAAAAATTGTTCCAAAGAATTATTTTAAATAGTGAATATAAAACCGGGAAATGTGGTGCTTAGAACCCTTGAAGTAATATTTCTGGTTATTGTCACATCCAGATGTTGACATGAACCATTAAACTGAGTTGTCAAGAATGATCTTTGGCGGTGGTTTTGTAAGTGGAAACGAAAACCCTGCTGGAAGGCCTGTTGACAGTTCCTTTGGGGACTCTTTTGCTCTCCCTCGCCATTCTGCCCCAATCATAGCTTTTATTAGCAAACATCCCTTGTGTGATATGGGCAGTCGCTAGACACGTCTCCATAGTTAGTTGTGTGTCATCCTGAGCCTGACTTAGAAATAGCCCAGGGAGAGCTTCTGAAGGCTCTAGACCTGCTGTCATTCAAAGGCTTACAGTAGAGTTACATCTAACCAAGGTTCTTCATGTCAGCAGGTAGGGCAAAAATCCTGGGGTCGGAATGACCCTTGAAAATCTCCTAAATTACATATAAATTGTCCACTCACCTCAATAGTGGACACCTGAATAGTGCAGTACATGTGAGTATCATTGGGCAGAAAAATCGTCATTTAATTGTCCAATCCCGTGGGGTAAAAAGACATTGTTGTCTTTTTCCAGGTACTGAAACTTAAAGTTCAAAACATTTTTGTCACGTGCCCAAGATCACACTAGAAAGTCATACGAGACTATCCTCTGCAGTGAGCGCCCTGTACGTCCCCATTCAGAGCATCACCTCTTCAGACCGAGGCATATAAATCACAAAAACAGAGAGAAAATGTGGAATCCTCTCATTATAATATTTAAAAAAAGTTTTACTCTAAGTTTCAGGATACAAGTGCAAAACGTGTAGGTTTGTTACATAGGTATACGTGGCACAGTCTATTTCCATGGGAGGAGTCATAAGCCTCAAAGAAAGTAGCAAGATAGTTCTACAATTTATACACAGAATAAAGAAAAACGAAAAAGCAACGTGAACATAATTTGTATTTTTTGACACAAAGATGTACAAACACACATAAAGACAGACAGCGTTCATTATAAATGCTAGAAATAGGAAACAAACAAACATAAAACCCTATTTTAATTTTAAATAAAGTCAACTAATTCGCTTGGAAAAGCATAAGAGTCTCAGCAGGAGAAAGCAGGAAGAGCCAGGAGCCTGCACGAGATCCCTTTTTACCTGGATTCACCATAGACCCAAGTCGGCCCCCGGCCTTCAGGGCTCAGAGACTGGGATCTAGGTCTTGCTGAGAAGTTCAGCATTGTTGGACCTCCTTTGTGCACTCAGATTAATGCAATTCAAAAGAAATGAGCGTAGCCACACGGCATTCCCGCCAGTGCTCTGTGAAATATCTTATGGCCACACTGGCCAGACGCGATAGCAGTTGTTCAGACGGCCTCATCCTATTGTGAACTACACGGCAACCAGCCAAAGAATCAAAAGGATGTGTTGCAAGTGCTTAAGGACACTGAGTTTTGCTGGTCAGGCGCATCTATCTCCACAATAAGTCGTATTTGTTACGTGGTCTCGAGACTTAACCTGACCTGTCTTTGGAAAATTCAGTGATTTGGATCGATCATGCAGACTATAATTTCAGAGTTAGACTACACATCTCTTTTTCTCCATCCTTCCTGAAACAATGTCTATGCGTGAGAGAGAGCAAATTAGTTTGGGGGGGGGCAGGTCCAAATAAATAATATTGAAGGTCCTGACGGGGAACCCAGCCTGAGCAGGTACGTCTTGATTCTCTATGCTTTCCACACATTACATTCTTCCTATCTCAATGGATGCCAGAAAGACAAAGATCCCTGAAGCAAAGTAAATTGTGTGTCTGCATGTTATATGTGTGTATAAATATATATATAGATATATATATATTTGTGTGTGTATATATGTACAGGAGATTATCATTACCTGTGGATTTTTGTTAATTTGCCTACTTGCTAAAATGTATTTGTAACCCCTAAATGAATACTTGTAGTGCTTTTATGGTCATTTGTGGACATGTGCAGAGTAGCAAAACATTTGAGTTGATTCATGCACAGGGTCCCAGCTGAAGTCAATCAAGGCAGATGTCATTATGTGGCACATGACTGTTATTGGATTACACGAAAACTAAAAACTCTTGTGCGTTCAAGAACACTAGCAAATAGAAGGCCACCCAGAGAATGGAAGAAAATATTTATAAATCATATATCTGATAAGCAGTTAATATCCTGACTATATAAAGAACTCTTACAACTCCACAACAACCACAACAACCACCAACCCGATTACAAAATGGGCAAAGGGCTTGAATAAACACTTCTCTAAAGAAGACACACGAGTGGTCAACAGCACATTAAAAAGATGCTGAGCATCACGAATCATTGGAGAAATTCAGAGCAAAACCACAACGACATCCCACATCACACCCATTAGGGTGACTGCTATTAAAAACAACAACAGCAACGAAACAGAAAATGTTTTGGGTAAAAATGTGAAGAAATGTGAATCGTTGTGCATTGTTGGTGGGAGAATAAAATTGTGTGGCTGCCACGTAAACAGTGTGGCAGTTCCTGAAAATAGAACTACCATGTGGTCTAGCAATTCCACTTCTTTGTATATACCTACAAGAATTGAAAGCAAGGTCTTGAAATTTATATATGCATGTTCACAGAAGCATTATTCATGACACCCAAAGGTGGAAGCAACCCAAGGGTCCATTGACATATGAATGGATAAACAAAATGTGCTATATAGACACAATGTAATATTATTCATCTTTAAAAAAGGACATTCTGTGATATGCTACAACATGGGTAAACCTTGAGGACATGATGCTAAGTGAAATAAGACAGCCATAAAAGGACAAATACAGCATGATTCCAATTATATGAATTTCCTAGAGTAGTCAGATTCATAGATACAGAAAGTGGAACAGTGGTTCTCAGGGGCTGAGGGAAGGCTGGATGGGAGTTAGCGTTTGATGGGTATAGAGTTTCAATTGGGGAAGATGAGGAAGTTCTGGAGATGAATGGTGATGATTAGGTACTATGTGAATGTACTTCATACCACTGAATGTACACTTAGAAGTATTCAAGATGGTGAATTTTATGTTATGTGTATTTTGCCACAATTAGAAAGAAAACATACATGACTCACGACAGTGGGATTTAACATTGCAATGCATTCTTCTCCAGTCATTTTAGCCACTAAAACCACCCCGTCAGTGTCAATGGCATGTAACTGATAAGACCCTGGAAAGGAAAATAGAAAAACCTATAAAATCTAATGATTCAAATAAATGTTTTTTTTTTCCAGAAGCCAATAAAATCATTCTAAAGGGAAAAAAGTCTCTTAAGAAGAAATGATACAAGTTACTCCATTCCTAACACACTGGGTACTGAAAATAAGGTTCAATATTTCTGGAAAGCTTACACATTTGAGAAAAAATTAATTCCTGCTGTAATCTGCCTTTCACAGAGAATTTTAAGAAAGGTAATACTCTACCTCTTTCAAAACACACACATAAAATATTCACACACACATTAAGAGAAGCTCTAAAATTCTTGGAGCTGAAGAGATGAAATGTGGACATCCTGACACTTTATTTGCACAGTTCATGCCTGTACAGTCTCAAATTTGCATGTGCACCTGCAAATGGCTTTTGAAAAACAATTTGTATGTTCAGCTACTTATTTTGCATATTTCAATTCCTATTTGGCATGCATAACAGCCGGTGTGACTGTTACCGAAGGGTCAATATTTGCAAGTCTTATCTGGGAACATGAATGTCCCTTGGGTCACATTCCGTTCAGCCATGAAACCGTGTTAAAGGTGTATGGGCAGCTTCTGTGGGTGAGTTAAGAGCGAGCTGGCTATGGAAGCCTTTCTTATCTTCAGTCAGTTGTGCTGAAGGGCCTCTGGGAAGGCTTCTTCTCAGGTTATGGAGTAATCTTTAGTATTCTGGGTTGTGGAGTCATCTTTAGTATTCCAGGGAGTGATATGAGGTGTGGAAGAAGAAAGCAAGCCTGAGCCTCCCTGTGTCTTTATGATAATATACTACCTCCAGCTTCAACCTTAGGCCCCGAGGCTGTTTTCCAGGCACACATGGAGCAGTGGGAAGGACAGGCGTGGTGAGCAGGCAGCTCTGGGTTTGAATTCGGCTTCCTCGCTTAAGAGCTTTGTGATTTTAGTTCAGTTCCTCGGCCTCACTGACCTTCAGCCTCTCTATCTTTCAATTGGAAATAAGAAGACTCCAGTCACGAGAATATGATGCGAATGCAAGGAGATCACGCAGGCAAAGCTAGTGACGTGCCCGGCATGGATATTTCCTCCACAGGTGAGAGCTGATGCTGCTGTTCTCATGTTACTCCTATTGATTTGAGAAGGATCTGAGGAAAGGGGATCTGCTCTTCTGTGTTCAAATGAGACCCTCAGCATTGAGGGATGAGAGGGTCACAGAGGAAACACGGGTGCTTTGATTTGGCAGCGGTCAGCAGCCAGGTAGGTTTGCTTGATTTGCAGCTTTTATGTACCACTCCGATAGTTTTGGAGTGTGCTGAAAACAAGGTGGTCACCCTCAGAGAGCACCCTCTGAAACCAGGTTCATCTCCGACCCTGAATGAAAACTCCTGGGAGGCACTGTCGTGCTGACCAGCTACAGTTTCCCTGCGTTAAGAGGCGCCCCACCCTGCTAATGGACTGAATAGAGTGCCTGAGAAACCTCAGGTTGAATTACTCATGTCTTTGCTGCTGAAATTGCACTAAGATATAAACTTACTGCTTTACATGAAATCTGCTGGAGAGATTTAAAATTTATCAATCCTCTTAGCTTTGCTGCTTTTAAGAACACAGAAAAAATGGCCTGTCTCAGAGAAAGCTTGCATATTACAATTCAGTTTTCAGACATGGCAGGAGCTCATTCATGGTGGAATTTATTTCACGTTACATTTGGGGCATGCATGAGATTTAAAAGCAATGCTTTTCCTCTAAACTACTCACTACAAAAGATATATCACACATACTCGGGCTATTTAAAACTCAGCAAGGGGAATATCAACAGATTTTTCTCCAAGTGTGCTCTCTGATCAGCTAGGGAAATAAAATCTTTCTTATGAAAAGTAAGGAATTGAAACAATTCTGGTGCATTAACGCCTAGGGTACCGGTCCTATTTGGTTGGAATTTTTGGCAGCTCTGAATATAGAAGTAGTGTTTATATAGATGTATGTGTATATGAATGTTATTTTTGCCTCTTTAAATGTTTTCTGACTTACATATCTTCAGTGTTTTATTAATAAAAATATTTATGGTCGGGCACAGTGGCTCACTGTAATCCCAGCACTCCAGGCGGATCACTTGACACCAGTAGTTCAAGACCAGCCTGGTCAACATTGTGACACCCTGTCTCTACTAAAAATATAAAAATTAGGTGGGCACCGTGGCCGGTGCCTGTAACCCCAGCTACTTGGGAGGCTGAGGCAGGAGTACTGTTTGAACCCAGGAGGCAGAGGTTGTAGTGAGGCGAGATGGTGCCACTGAACTCTAGCCTGGATGACAGAGCAAGACTCCGTCTCTCTCTCTCTCTCTCTCTCTCTGTATATATATATATATATATATATATATATATGAAGAAATAAAATGCCATTAGCAATTTTGTTTGTGTAGAGTTACTTATGTATCAGTCAAGAATCCATCCATTGTTTGTAATGGAATCAATCTAGTGCTATTTTTCTTAAAAAGAAAATCTATGGGCTCTTCAGTTGGGATATTCAGGTGTGACAGATTCAGATATGATAGGATCTGATTCAAAATTGTCATCAAGTTTATGATTACCCTTTCCCCTCCCTACTCTTGATTTTGGGCTGAGAAACAGAATCAGTATGATAGACACTGTGTGTATGTGTGTGTGTGTGTGTGAGTGAGTGTAGATGAATATATGTGTGTGAGTATATCTATATATGAGAAAAGAGAAAGAGAGAGATATTGATTTAGAGAGGATTGAATTTCCCAGGGCAGGATGGCAGGCTGGAAACCCAGGAAGAGTCAATGCAGCTGGAATCTAAAGGCAGTGTGGGGACGGAACTCCTTCTTCCTTAGGTGATCTCAGTCTTATTTTTCAGACCTTTGATTGATTGCATGAGGTTCACCCACTTACAGTATGGAAGGTCATGTACTCTACTCAAAGTCTACCGAGTTAAATATTAATCACATCTTTAAAAAAATGCCTTCACAGAAACATCTAGACTGACACTTGACCAAAAATTGGGTACCATGACCCAGCCAAGATGATACATGAAATTAACCATCACATCATCTTTCTCGGAAGATTATCCTCCATAATCGCATAGGTGGTGGCGGGGATTTCTAGGCTTTCATTGTCTTTATGGTTTAGCAACCCAAGCGAGAGAAAGGGATTGAGTGCCTCTCTTCTGATCATCTCACCAGAGTTCCTGGTCTGACCTGTTCATGGGTCTACATCAAGAACTGGGCAGGGGGCTGGGGTTACTGGCGGTGCAGGCTGCTGTCACTCCTCCATTGCTGCTAGAGAGAAGCCGTTGATCAGCCCCAACATAAACCTGGGGAACGCCTTCGTCATTGAAAAGGGCATAGTCCCAGAGGAGGGATGTGGGGACCATGCTGGGCAGGCAAAGGACACCCTCCTGTCATCTCTTTGGAGCAAACTGCAGCACGTGAGGCAGGTGCAGCCCCCTGCCAATTTTTGTATGGCTCATGAACTAAGATTGGATTTTCCATTTTTCTTTTCTCTTTCTCTTTTTTTCTCTTTCTTCCTTTTCCCTTCCTTCCTTCCCTCCCTCCCTCCCTCCTTCCTTCCTTTCTTTCTCTTTTTTTTTTTTTGAGATGGAGTCTCACTCTGTCACCCAGGCTGGAATGCAGTGGCATGATCTTGGCTCTCTGCAACCTCCACCCCCCCAGGTTCACGCAATTCTCCTGCCTCAGCCTCCCAAGTAGCTGGGACTACAGGCGCCTGCCACTACGCCTGGCTCATTTTCATGTTTTTAGTAAAGACGGAGTTTCACCATCTTGAACTGGTCTTGAACTCCTCACCTGGTGATCCACCCACCTCGGCCTCCCAAAGTATTGGGATTACAGGTGTGAGCCACTGCACCTGGTGGGTTTTCCATCTTTCAATAAGTGAGAGAAAATCAGGAGACGAATAATATTCCTTGACACATGGAAATCATATGAAATATAATTTTGGTATAATATTCCTTGAGACACAGAAGTTATCTGAAATAGAAGTTTGGTGTCCAGAAATGACATTTTATTGGAACACACTTGTGCCCGCTTGTGAGGCTTTCTCTAAACGGCCGCTTTCACATTGCACAGCAGAGCTGAGGGCTTGCCAGAGACAGCCTGACCCGAGGAGCCTAAACTATTTACTATCTCATCCTCCACAGAAAAACATGTCTTGCGCTCTCTGTGTGTGTGTGTGTGTATGTTATAGCATTGCAACAGTAACCGGAATTTGCAATACTCGCTCTTTTCAATTCAGTTGGGAAGTATTTGTTTAGACACATGCATATTTGTTTCTTTATTCTAAAACTGGTTCCTCACGGAGAGTATCAACAATTTCAATCGCTAAGTAGGTTATAAACTGAAATGTTACATTTCTTTCGGTTTCCATCTCCAAGTCCTTCTTTCTAGATATAATTCCTTTCACTGATTCTTTTTTTTTAATTTTAAATTTTTTTGGTGGCCATGAGCCTTAATTCAATATCATGCTTTCATTTGTTTCCTGGTTGACCAGTATTAAACGCCAGCTACATGCTGTAACAGATGGGAAATTTAGTTCCTACTCTTTCCTCCTTACAGTTTCTTACAGAACGCTTTAAAAATTCAAGCTTATATATTAGCTCTATTTATAACATTATATAATCAATACTTAACTCTTTATTTTTGACCTATGAATTTAGAAACATGCCTTGTCCTCTTGCTCGGCAAGGAAAGAAATTTTGGGTTTCTCTCCGTCTTCCAGCTTCCGTCCTTGTGACTTCACATTTTGATGATTAATGGCAGTTATGCTCTGTTCTGTGAAATTAATCTCACATTCTTGATCTCTAAGTTGAATTAAATTTGCATCTTATTCAGTGATTGGTGAACCCATTTTATCTCAAGATGCATCTTTTTTACAATTATTACTTTTATTATTGCTTCCCATCATTTTTGTATCCTTTCTCTTTGATTCCTGTTGGGTGTTCGTTTCCTTGCAATGATATTCTAAATTCTAAAAATTTTTTTAGTTCTCTTCTTTCCTTTGGGGCATTTCCTTTACTTTTATTTCACAATACTTTTATTTATTCTTTAATTTCCATAATCTTTAAAAAATTGTTTACCTGCCTCTTTTTATAGAAGTCTATTACGGTTTTCTGCTGTGTCTGCCAGAGTTGATCTCCTCCTGAGTCTCTGAGGTCACTGCTGGCTTTATGTGAATGTTCTCCTCTTTTCCCTCAGTTCGCTGTGTTTCCTGCAGTCAGTGGTTCTGTTTCTCTCCTGCGGTTCTTCTCATTTGTATGACTGCTGTTCCTTAAGTGTCTGCTGACCTACAGTTGTCCCTTCAGATCCGGGAGGCCTGGTCGGGCTAGCACAGCTCCTCTGCACTGCAGCTTTCTCCAGCATTTTTCGAGCAGTAGCTTGCTCCATTGTGACTTGTCCGCTAATGTAAAAATAATAATAGAAAATATGGATCCAGCACTTACCATGTAGCAGATGCTATTCAAAGCCATTTAGATGAAGCATTGTATTTAATCTTCATGAAAATCCTAGCGAGTTGGCCTTACTATTATTCCCATTGTACGGACGAGGAAACTGAGGCAGAGAAAGGTGAGGCAGCCTGCCTAAAGTCACACAGCTTGTGAGTGGCAGACCCGGGTCCTAACCCACGCAGTGTCACTTCAGCAACCATGCTCCTTCCTCTGATGTGCTGAGCTATTCAGGGGCACTTCCGGAAATTTAAAAAATCTTGAGCCTGCTGATGTCATCCTGCAAGTTCTCATAATTTTTGTTTTGTCTTAATTGACTCCATGTGGTACTTTAAAACTGTTGTTTAATTTTTTTTTAGTGGGAAGGGCCATAAATATGTGTGCTCAGTTTACCATCATGGTGAAAGTCTCAGCGGGACATACTGTGTCCTTATCATCCTGTTGGTCACTGGTTGGTCACTGTGGGGAAGTGGGAGGAGGAGAGATGACCAGATTCCCAGGGGGAACATCTGGTGGCAGGATTTGCTGATTTGCAAACGTCATATTGCTTCACTGACCTTTATTTTCTCTACGTTCTTCTGTGTTCTGTCTGCCCTCCCTTCTGTCTTCGTGGTTCCCACACAACCTTCAAAACCAATCTCCTCCAAGAAGCCTTTGCTAATTCTCCAGTCTGAGTTTGGGGCCCCGTGCTTCCCGTGTGCCTGGCGCATGCCGCTGTTATGCACCCTTTAAAAAACACACTCTCTCACGGCCTCTGCGAGAGTCTCAGCACGTGCCGGGAAGAGCGATCTCCCACTCCAGCAAAGGCCTGGCCTTTAGCCGTTGTTTTTTTTTTTTTTTTTTTTTGGCTGAGTGACTGAAAACAAGTAATATACAAGAGGTTGATTTCTTATTTCCAAATACTTTGCAGGAATGGGGTTTTTTTCAGATAAATTAGGTATCTACTTGTATTGATACAAATCCAGTTGCGCTGTGGCTGAGAAAGTTATCACACTGGGAAAATCTCGGGATATCCTCTGAATTCTAGGCAGAAGGGCTGGATCCCCAAGTGTCTGAGCCCAGCCCTTTGTGTTGTGTTGTTCAGTCACAGAAGCCTGCCTTGCCAAACCAGTCTTTTCTTAACTTGCTACTCCTCGTGATGTTTTCTCTTGGGAGAAATTTTAAAACATAGTCATGAATGAATAAAAACATGATCTGAAAGCTATCGGCAATAAAACCTGAGAAGGGAGTTAACTGGTTAGAGTTTTAGAGAAACTGAATTGGTTTTCGTTTCTGAGCTTTGAGAAATAGGCCTAAACCAGCATTCAAATTGGCTACCAAGACCGTCCTTGAACCTCCAGCTCTATGACACTGGACATATGAAACAGGCATGCGACATCCGTGGCACTAACTCGATGTCCTGTTTTATTACCGTGTCTTTAGGTCTATTTCTATCTCTAGACGGATGGCACCAGCTCACTGCCTTTTATCATTGCGACAGCGCCCGCAAGGCTCCTCCAACCTCACTGTCCTCCGGGGTATTCTCCACGCTGCCTGCAAACTCAGCTTTCCAAGCGGAGACTCCATCTCGTGATACCCTCTCTGCACATTACACTCTTAGAATAGAATCCAGTGGTCTCTGCGCTGCACCTGACCCCACCTCCATCCTGCCCGGTAAAGCTTCCCACTCTCTTCCTCTTGGCAGTTTCCTGTGGCTGCTGTAACACGTGACCACAAGCTCAGTGGCTTAAAACAACGCAGATTGCCATCTTGCAGTTCCGTAGCTCGGACATCTGGTGTGGATCTCAACGGGCTAAAATCAAGGTGGCCTCAGAGCTGCATCTCACTCTGGAGTCTTGAGAAAAAGAGCCGTTTCCTTGTCCTCTCTTGACCCTGATGGGCTGCCTGCATTCCCTGGCTTGGCCCCTTCTTCCATTGTCAAAGTCAGCAATGCAGGCCAGTCCTTCTCACACCCCTCTCTCTGGCCTCTTCTGCCTCCCTGTTCTACTTACAAGGACCGTCCCGATTATACTAGCTGCCCAGATCATCTCCCTATGTTTAGGTTAGCTTAGTAGCAACTCTGCTTCTTCTTAGGAAACATAACCTTTTCACACGTTCCAGGTCTGGCCCATGGGCACAAATGGGGGCCCTTACTCTGCCTAGCACAATGACACCTCTTGCTGCCATGTAGTCCTGGCTCTAGTCAAACCAGAAAACGTGCCGCCGTGGCTCTGAGCATCATTTACGCTTCCTTTGTGCTCACGTGGCTCTCTGTGTTTGAATTATACCTTCCTGTCATTCTCTATGTATTCTTGATGTCTCAAATGTCATTTTCTCCAAAGCCTTTTTTTTTTTTGAGATGGAGTCTCACTCTGTCGCCCAGGCTGGAGTGCACTGGCGCGACCTCGGCTCGCTGCAACCTCCGCCTCCCAGGTTCAAGCGATTCTCCTGCCTCAGCCTCCTGAGTATCTGGGATTACAGGCACGCGCCACCACACCCGGCTAATCTTTGTGTTTTTAGTAGAGACGGGTTGTCACCATGTTGGCCAGGATGGTCTGGATCGCTTGACCTCATGATCCACCCGCCTCAGCCTCCCACGATGTTGGGATGACAGGTGTGAGCCAGCACGCTCGGCCTCCAAAGGCTTTTCTAAGTGCCCCAGGCAGCAATGCTCCTGCCTCTACCTTCCCATGCTACTTGTCCACGTAACCGGTCCCCTTTTCCTCAGGGGACAGGTCTCAAGACCCCTCGTGCATGCCTAAAACTGCAGACAGTACCAAACCTGTACTTACTATTATCTTCTTGTGTACACACATACCTAGGATAACGTTCAACAACAAAATAATGCAGAGAACAACTAGAGCAATATACGGTAATAACAGTTCTGTGCATGTGGTCTCACTCTCTGGTGACTGCCAGTAACTGGAAGCCCAGCAAGTGAAACTGTGGGAGAGGGGAGCTGTTACACCATCCACGCCCAGCTGACGCACCGTGGGCTGGGCTGGCCTTCTCATCCCACGTCAGTTTCCGGAACTTGCCTTCACTTAATCATTTTTGCATCTTCTCTAATGGCCAGCACAAATTGTGCACATAGAAGGGACTCAAAAATACGTGCGGCTGGGCACGTGCCTGCAGGCCCAGCTGCTGAGGAGGCTGAGGTAGGCAGGTGGCTTGGGCCAGGAGCTTGAGTCCAGCCTGGGCTACATAGTGAGGTACTTGTCCCTCAATTTTTTTTAATGTGCTATATGGAATGGATTTTTAAATGTATGAAGTCTCTGGGAGGGAATTATGATCTTCATTTAAATAGTTAAGCTCCTTCTGGTGAATTCTATTTATGGTTCAGAAGTTCTATGTATTGGACAGTTCCATAAATTGATGCCACTAGGGGTGGGTGGAAAAGAAGCAAAGCTGAGGCACAGGTTTTGGTCACGAAGGACCTGCATGCTGTGTACCTTCGGGACTTCCTTACAGACACTGAAAGACAAGACTCCATGTCACCCTAAGGCACTCAGAGTCTCTTTGACATTACCTCTGGGTTTGGATTCCATTTGAATATCCATGAAGTTAGTTTTCCTTTTTTAATTTTTTTTCTTTTGATTGCATAAGAAGAAGAAGTTACTTTCTTATTTGGGAGAACATTCCATTTTTTTGTTTGTTTGTTTTAACACCAGGCTGGTGTCTTTTAGGTTTCCAAGGGAGATTTTTGAAATTATCCAATCATTATAATTGATCTATATTTTTAAAATGAAGATATGATAAATAGGTACTTATGATAACAGTTGTTAGTATCTTTTAGTAATTTTTGAAAAATCCAAGTATAAATTCCCAAAGAATAGGCTGTTCTTCTACTTCTCAAAAATATGAAACATTAAACAAGGATTATTTCTACTTGCTGGACTATTTAAATACAGCTATTCACGTAAACATTCATATCCCTTGTCACACGACAAGAATGATTCTCAGAATCCATGAAGGCCTTTCCCTTAGCCGCAGAATAGGTGGGCTGAGACCTAGTCTCAGGTCTTTCTAGCTTACAAACACCTGCTATCTTAGGTATGATGATCCTACGTCCTAATATCACACATAGAAAGGACTCTGCATTTGCTTTTAAAATCAATTATTCTGAATCTTACTGAAATATTAGTATGTGATGAAGTACAAAAGTATATGATATTTGGAACATAGAGATAGGTAGATCTGAGTAAGTTGCTTAACCTTTTTGAATTTCGGTTTATTACAAAAAATAGAATAGAAGTTACCTCTCCATTTAGTAAAGATTAAAAAACATCAATAAGTTAATTGATTTCATTATGTTTTATTTCCTACCGAGTAGTTTGAAGACCTCGTAGACTCTGGTGCCATCAAGTCCCCTGCTCAGAAGCAGCATCCTCCACATATTACGAATGAGAGCACCAGGTGTTCTGTAGTATACAAACATCTGTGGACTGTCATAGCCTCACGGGCAAATCACTGTATCACATGAACACGTAACTGACTGACATAGGATCCCTGAAGCAAATTGTTTATAACAAAAAAAGAGAAAAGAGTGATTGGGAGTCTGGAACCCTGGTGCTTGGAGGAAGAGGATTTTCATGGGACTGGTATCTGAATGTCTTGTATTGGTTGTGGAGAAGAGAAGCAAGAGGGGTCATTGAAGACGCTGGCAGGACCAGGAAGGCGCTCTGCCCCGACACACGGTCCAGGGCAGCCCGCTCAGCTTGTGGCTGCTGCTCATGCCTGGCTCTCTGCAGAGCCGCCGGCGCCTGCTGGTACAGGGGCTTTCTGGAAGGTGGCTGCTCTCTGACCATGTCCTCACGTCCAGGGGCTGCTGTCCACACGTCCCACTTAAGTCAGTACCTAAGACGGAGGGAGAAGAGAAGAGAAATAAGGAAGAGAGGGGAGAAGTTCACACCGGGCACTTGCTCCTGAGGAAAAAGAAAAGGGGTCCCTAGGCCCCCCTTCCACGGCTTCCTTCCTGGTGCCCACCTTCTATGCCCAAAATGCAGCCCCTCGTGCACATGGGACTGTGGATGTCTCTTCTAGCAGAAGGGAAAGTGCAGACTCCCCATCCACCTTGCAGTCGCACGTCTTAGGAAGCACCAGCAGGTAATTTGCTAAAAGTTGCCTGAGGAGTTCTTCACGGCCCAGTGGTTCATCTCTGCGAGTTGTGTCCATCTTACAGATGGACTGTTTTCTAGGAATTTGCAGCTGTGTCATTTTTGTAAACTTGTAATGTATTGTGTCCTAGAGAAAAAGTACTGGTGGAGGTTGGCTCTATCATTTTAAAAGCCTATTTAATTCATAACATGGCTACAATTCTCTATGTTTTCGTTTGTTTTCTTATTCGATCATTTCAAAAAATAAATTACATAACATTTAAAATATTTTAATGATTTCTCCAATTTTTTTTTTGTTTTTGAGGTGGAGTTTCTCTCTCGTTGCCCAGGCTGGAGTGCCATGGTGCAATCTCGGCTCACCACAACCTCCGCTTCCCAGGTTCAAGCGATTCTCCTGCCTCAGCCTCCCGAGTAGCTGGGATTACAGGCATTGCCACCACAGCCAGCTAACTTTTTGTACTTTTAGTAAGTTGGGGTTTCTCCAGGTTGGTCAGGCTGGTCTCGAACTCCTGACCTCAGGTGATGCGCCTGCCTTGGCCTCCCAAAGTGCTGGGATGACAGGTGTGAGCCCCGTGTCCCACCAATTTCCCCATTTTTTTAAATCATGCAATCAGTTGCTAACAAAATGATGAGTAACATGATTCTCTTCAGTATGTGAATTTATTCTTCAGTCAACATCTCTGCACCAGGCGTCCGTCCCTGCTACTTAGGCGCTCACTTGAAGGGAACTGTTGAGAGTCCCTGCCTCGCCCCGCAACTTCCCCCACTACACACAGGTTAGAGTGAACAGGCTTTACTTCATTTTTTTCTAATAAACAAACTATGAACACATATATGAAGCTTTGGTATCACAATTGTGAATAATATTGTTGCTTCTATGTAAAAATATAGCTTTTCCCATGAAAACAAACAGAGGAGTGTGCAAGAAATCTGACAGGAACTTCTTCTGGGTATTTTATCCTTGTTACTGTAGAAACTCCTTATGCTACGCTATTTTTATTGTAGTTATTTTGGCTGAAGTGTCCTCAGGAAAGAAGTCAGATTCAGTGTGATCAGAACATTTGCTTTCTACCATTGCTAGAACCATCGTGGTTTCACCTGGTAGTTATTATTATTTTTCTTTATATAAGAGATGGGGTCTTACTTTGTCTGTCACCCAGGCTGGAATGCAGTCACACCATGTTGACACACCCAGCTTCAAGCAGTCCTCCCGCATCAGCCTCCTGAGTAGCTGGGGCTTACAGGCACACACCACCACACCCAGCTAATTTTTAAAAAAATTGTTGGCTGGGCACGGTGGCTCACACCTGTAATCCCAGAACTTTGGGAGGCCGAGCGGGTGGATCATGAGGTGAGGAGATCGAGACCATCCTGGCTAACACAGTGAAACCCTGTCTCTCCTGAAAATACAAAAATTAGCCGGATTTGGTGGTGGGCACCTGTAGTCCCAGCTACTCAGGAGGCCAAGGCAGAATTGTTTGAACCCGAGAGGTTGCAGTGAGCCGAGATCACGCCACTGCACTCTAGCCTGGGTGACACAGCGAGATTCCATCTCAAAAAAGAAAATTGTTTGTACAGATGGAAGTCTCACTATGTTGGCCAGGCTGGTCTTGAACTTCTGGACTCAAGCCTCCTCAGCCTCCCAAAGTGCTGGGATGACAGGCATGAGCCACTGAACCACTGCCCTTTGCCAACTTCCCATTTTACAGAGAAGGAAGGTAGGACCCATGAAATGAGGTGAACTGCTCAGCATCGCGCAGCGGTCATGGACCGATGAGGCTGCCACCCAGCCCTGCCAACCTTTCCCGTGCGCTGAGCTGCCTGTGACGATCCACCTGCGACTCTGCAGTGCTGGTGGGGTTTCCAAGCTAATCGCTGGCTCTCCTGCTGGGAAAACAGCTGGGTTGCATGTGCTGAAACTACTACGAGGACAATTTGGTAAAATCTTGAAGACCTTAACCAAAATAGTACTAGTAAATGAGGTTCAGTCTCTCTCTATCCATCAAATTTGAAACTTTTTCATTAGGGCTACTATTGAACTTTCTTTATGCAGGAAAACTAATCAGCAATAAAAAACCTGACTTATCAGTGCAATGTGAATTGTTCTGCTGTGTGGAGACACAGTTTTATTTTGCTGTCAGGAAAATGAGATCTAATTGGGGAAATGAGTGACTTACAATCCTTCTTGCATCATTCCTGCTGGTCATAAAGGCGCCAACCCAACGTCTGCGTCCTGCTAGATGGGATCTGATTTTTTAAACATTTCCTGGATGTCTTGTTTTCCTTAGATCCTAGATCTGACATAAACCTAATGCATCTAGCATACTTTTTGGCTCCCTAAGAGTTTCTGAGAAATTCCATTCCATTTGTTTTGGCTGAAGGTTGTGGAAAGACAAAAAGAGGGGGAGGGGAGAGAGAGGGACATTTAGAAAGTGTGTTTTAAATGCAAATTCAGATTGCTAGGCTACGTTTATACATAGAGAAGGAAGGGAGAAATGAATCAATAATTCAGTGTTAAAACTGGACTCCTACTTCAATTATGTGGCTATTTTAACCGGAGTTATTTCAATCTGACCATAGATAATGACTCCATCTTCTCCCAGTCCTGAGCCTAGAAGTTGGCTGGGCCTTCACTTGAGCAAAGGGCACTGCTGCTGGGGCCAGTAGGGGATTGAGGACATGGACAGGAAAAGAGGTCTCTTTCCAGCCCTCTCCATCCTCCCTTCGCCATGGTCTCACGTCAAAACGGATGTGCCTCTGAGAAGGGCAGGGTCCTCAGCGTGTTCCCTCCTCTGGTGCCCTAGATCCTCAGATGGCTTCCTTTGCACTTGATCCAAGTCCACTCACTCTCACACCAGTGGGTCAGAAAATTAGGCTCATTTCTTTTGGATGTGGTTGTTTCCCGTGGCGTTGACATATGCTATGCTGAGTTTTACAGTTCGTTTTCCATGAAGATATTTCTAAACAGCTATTCTCTTGTTCATATGTTTGTCTACTGGAGAAATAAAATGGCCACATCATGTTGGTGGAAATCATTGCTGAGAGGAATAAAACCTGATTTCAAATTTTGAAAGACAAATTGGACCTTCTAATTGGCCTTGGTCAATGCAAAATCTTTGGCTAGGAAAGTAACGTTTTCTTCTGATCTGGAGCAGCGAAACAGGTTTTTAAATCAGTGGGAACATAAGAGGGGAAAGACTTCCAAGTGTGTCCAGAGAAGAAGCAGATTTGTTTTACACAATCAGACTGCAGGGAGAACTTCTGAGAACAGACAAGATCATCTCCAGAGACTTTTAAGTCACTCACAGCCAAGTAGAACATAAGGGCTTCTTATTTGGGAAATGTACTTAACCACCTTTTAATATAATAAACAGACAGGGACATTTTAGCTTTTTACCAAAGAGAAGTAAGTAAACATAACTGTACCTAACTCCGTAATCTGAGCTGATCTGACGTGCACCTTGTGACTGCAACACTGGAAGCTGCAAGGGGATCCTTGCAAAATGCGGGTAATGAGAGTCACCTCTGAATGAAAGAGCAAGTCCGGGAAAACAAACCCCACACTAAAGCATTCAGTGAAAGGAAAGTGAGGGTGCTGTCCTTCACAAAGTTAGAACTGTGTACCGCGATTATAGAGCAACCAAAGCTTTGGAAGATTTTTGATAGTGTGATTTTTTTGTGTGGTATAAAAGCAGCATTAAGAGCAATTAAAAAAACCCCATTTCCCTTCTCCGTAGAATCACACCAGATTAAGAAAAAAATCAAAACTGTGCTGTCAAATTAAAGTGTAAAACTAAGCAACTGGGATTGAGACATATATCCTAGGAGTTTGCATTTTTAACTAGAAATTAGCTCTAAAGATGTACATTGTAAATAAGATAATTGGTATTGAAAAGTTTTTTCAGAGAGTCAGAAGAACTTAACAACACCAGTTCCACCTCTATTAAATCGTTTATTTTGTGATTTTTGTCATGTAATCTTTTTAGGTCCAAGTTTCCTTATCTCTAAAATGAGGGTTTTAGATCCAGTGTCTTCCAACACTAGTACTTCTCTGATTTTGGAAATTTCAAATCAGACAAATATTGGTTCAAATTTAGAGGATCTGACATAACTTATTTGGAGAACAGGATAGGAAGATTGGCCTAAATTACTCAGAAATATGCCTTACTATTATACATCATTTCAAAAGCATAAACTAAACACCCGTGAAGAGTAAGAAATTGTTATGAATGATTTAACAAAATAAATTTGTATTTAAAATAATTTTGCTGAGTACTGGTATAAACAGGCTATCTGCTAAATAGGGGATAATGACAAATACTCCACATTTTACAGATATTGAAAGGTGGAAATATTCTCTCCAATGCACTGAAGAGGAATCAAAGGAACTGATCCTAAAACTATGTGTTGTTCAAGCAAAGGGGAGGGGTCCGCGCTGAGATTTCTGCAATCTCAGTCTCATCACAAAAGTGAGGATTTATGGTGAAAAGGAGTTTCAGTTTCCATTGTAAAGAATGTTCCTTCAAAGACAATTGAAGGGAAATTTTACAAGTGAAAGGGAAGAAATAAAAGCAGACATGGGCTTCTTGAAAGTGTAGTTGAAATACCCCAGTTAATAACCTCTCTGATACTCATGTTAGTACTTCGTATCATCTCAACCTCCATGTTAGTAATGGCTTTATTAGTGCACACTGGAATGATTCACAGTAAGTGATTTTTCTGCAACAGGCTTCTCTCTCTCCCCCTGCAGTGAACTGGACTGTAAATATGTGAATACGGTGAATATGTGAATACGGTAGATGTTTTGCTAGCCTTTTGTTTCTTTCTGAAACTCAGCAAATAAAGTTTAACGTTGGACATTTCCTTATGTATTTTTCTGAAGCATATGGAAAACTTCCTGGCACAGTTCTCTGTCCAGGGAAAACACATTTTCTCTACTCCTGATGGTTTTGTCCATGTGAAGGGAGACCCATGGCTGTAGTAATCCCGGACTTTCTCCACTCCTGGTGGAATAACTTATCTGATTGATTATAAGTTTCAGGAAATCTAGACGTTTCCTCTCCGTTGTCTCTTAAAAGTTAAGCTTGGACATAGAAGGCATATATTTATCTCTGTTGCTTCAAGCTTCAAGTTTTATAGGGGCTGCCTGTGCTTAAATGAATATGTCTGCTCAAAACTGGGATTCGATTTTAGGAGGCCCACTTTCCTCCATATTTAAGCCCATGTCCCTCAACCTAAATTTTGTCCATAATCAAGGTGATAATCTGGCTTCATCTACCTTACTCTTTTGTCTTTTTTCTTTCACAGAAATGTGTTCTGTAGTCAAAACACAGTTGCAGAAGATGGTGATTTTTAAAAAGTTGGACTCCCTTAAAAATTTTCTAAGGTGTCATTGCAGTCCTTTATGAATAAAGGGAAAATGGGAGAGATGAAAAAGTTTTACTTGATATCAAATTATAACATCCTCATTGCTCTTCAGTGAACACAGAATTGCCTTCCAGGATATAAAGTATTAAATGACATGTTTTTAAGGTCTAAGAAAGGATATTTGCTTCCCGATTGATTGGATTAATATAATGCAATTTAACACATATGAACTACAGAGTCAGCCAAACTCGAGTTAAAGTCCTGACTCTATTACTCTCTAACTAGATGGCATTTGGAGACCTCTCTCAAACTGAAAGTCAGTTTTTACCAACGGCAAAATGGGAAAATGATAATCAATCTATTACTAAAAGGATGCCTATAAGGACCTCCATAAAGAAACTTCCCCTCCCAAACACACTCCTTTGCATCACATTGACTGTGTAAAATATATTTAAAAACAGCATGATCATACTTTGGCAAATAGTTTCTCATGAAAACATTTTTGGAAGTGATTTCTAGTAGAACAAATGTAAAAACAAAGGTATTTATATGAAGGGTCTATTTTCAGAAAATAGACGTTTTTCTAAGTTAATTAAAGGAGTTATCATACTTTTTTTTGGTAAAACTCATCAACATTAAAAACAAAAGTCATCTCCAAACTTAAATCTTGCAGAAAAAAAGTTGGTTGGAGTAATGCTTTCAAGTATATATCTCTTTGATATTCAAAGACCCCTGATTAGAGTGTCCTTTCTATAACCAATCTTGTTCCTTAAAACATCTTGAATGATTTGATCTCAGATCCCCTGAAGGGACTGCTGAGATCATCTGCACCAATCCTAAAAAAAAAAAAAAAGTCCCATGCCCCAACCTTTAGCAAAGCTAGTTTCTTGTGGGACTCTTAATCCCTTTTATCCTGCTCGACACAGAGGTGCTCAATTGCTATGCATAAGAAACGCTCATGGATACTTCTTGAAACTGTCTGCCCACAGAGATACTGAAGCATCTGTTGTGGGGTGGGCCCTAGGTATCAGTAATTTAAACATTTTAAAAAATACTTCACAGATAATTCTGATTTCTTTTAAATGGCAAAGGTTGAAAGCACTGCTGGGAGCTTTTGTGCTCTTGATGGGTAAGTTCAAGAGACAGGAGAATCTCATAGTGATCATGAAACAGCACTCTAAATTCCTGGAGAAACCCAGACTCATCTTATTTGACTAATTTCCTTAATGTATACTCCAAAACCATTCTAGCACATTCACAGGTACACCAGATAATGTTATTCTGATGGAGCACCCAAGAGTCTAATTTAGAACCAACGTTTTTCTCCTGTTATGTAAACAAAAATGTAATCCTGGAGAGATCCAAGATGGCCAATTAACAACAGCTCAAGATTGTAGCTCCCAGTGAAAGCGCAGAGAGTGAGTGGATGCCTCACTTTCAGACAAATTTTTGTTGTCCACAGACTGGGAGATTCCCGGTGGAGGAGCCACACGGGTCACCAGCGTGACTTTTTTGGCCGGCGCAGCTGTTTTGCTGGCACCCCGGCATGGCGCTTCTCAGCGCGGAGTATACGGGATGGGGTACCCTTTGAGTCCGGCTCAGCTGGTCCCAACTCCACAAGGAGAACAGCAATTGGAAGCACTGAGGACTGAGAGTTTCACAGTGAGCACAGCTGAACCGGGAAGGGGCGTCCGCCAAAGGAAAACTAAGAAACAGAAGAAACTTCATCACCAGGTGGAGAGATCCAAGATGGCCGATTAACAACAGCTCAGGATTTTAGCTCCCAGTGAAAACAGAGAGCGAGTGGACGCTGCAATTTCAGATGAATTTCTGTGGAACACAAACTGGGAAATTCCCGGCGGAGCCACACGGGTCGCCAGTGCGACTCTTTTGGCCAGCGCAGCTGTTTTGCCTGTGCCCCGGCGCGGCGCAGCGCTTCTCAGTGCGGAGTGTAGGCGACTGGGGGCCCTTTGAGTCGGGCTCGGCTGGTCCCATCCCCACAAGGAGAACAGGAATTGGAAGCGCTGAGGACTGAGAGTTTCACAGTAAGCACAGCTGAACCCGGGAAAGCCAAGCTCAGTGGGAAAGGGGCATCCGCCAAAAGAAAACTAAGAAACAGAAAAAACTTCATCAACAACAAGCCAGACGTCCACTCAGACCCAATCTGAAAGTCAGCAATTACAAAGACTACAGGTGGTTAAATCCACAAAAATGGGAAGAAACCAGTGCAAAAAGGCTGAGAACACCCGAAATCAGAATGCCTCTCCTCCTACAGGGGATCTCAGCTCCTCAGCAGCAAGAGAACAAGGCCTGACAGAGAATGAGTGCGATGAACTGACAGAATCAGGCTTCAGAGGGTGGATAATAAGAAGCTTCTGTG
>CAUYLG010035345.1:0-29438 GCA_963573385.1 Cacajao melanocephalus
TTTTTAACAGAGGTATTGTGTTTATTATGGGCAATGGTTTGTTTGGTCTTTTTTTTTTTTTTTTTTTTAAATTCTTTCAGTTACTCCATTTCTTTTGATTGGAGAGTTTTGTTCATTTACATTCAGTGTTATTATTGATAAATAAGGACTTATTCCTCCCAGTTTAAATTTGTTTTCTGGGTGTTTTTTGATCTTCTCTCCCTTCCTTCCTTTCTTCCTTCCTGTCTTTCTTTCAGTGATGATGGTTTTCTCCGGTGGCATGATTTAATTTCTTGCTTTTTATTTTCTGTGTATCGGTAGTATGTTTTTTGATTTGAGGTTATCATGAGGCTTGCGAACACTATCTTACAGCTCATTATTTTAAGCTGATAGCAGCTTAATACTGTTTGCATAAACAAACAGGCAGAAGAAAACTAATACACAAAACTCTACACCTTGACTCTATCCCCCCCTTTTTAACTTTTTGTTGTTTCTTTTATATTTTATAGTACTGTCTATGTCTTTAAAACTTATTATTTTTGATTGATTTACTGTTTAATCTTTCTATTCAAGATAAGATACTTTACACACCATAGTTACAATGTTATAATACTCTGTGTTTGTCTGTGCACTTACTATTACCAGTGAGTGTTGCACGTTCAGATGATTCATTACTGGTCATTAATGTCTTTTCTTTCAAATTGAAGAACTCTCTTTAGCATTTCTTCTAGGACAGGTCTGGTGTTTATGAAATCCTTCAGCTTTTGTTTGTCTGGGAAAGTTTTTATTTCTCCTTCATGTTCGAAAGATATTTTTTCTGGATATACTATTCTAGGGTAAAAGTTTTTTCCTTCAGACATATTTAAATATGTCATGCCACTCATTCCTAGCCTGTAAGGTTTCCACTGAGAAGTCTGCTATCAGATGTATTGGAGCTCCTTTTTATGAGCTTATTTGTTGGTTTTCTCTTGCTCCTTTTAGGATCATTTCTTTATCTTTGATCTTTGGGACTTTGATTATTAAAGGCCTAAGGTAGTCTTCTTTGGGTTAAATCTGCTTTTTGTTCTATAACCTTCTCATGCTTGGATATTGATATATTTCTCTAGGTTTGGGACATTCTCTGTTATTTTCTCTATGAATAACATTTTACTCCATCTCTTTTAAGGCCAATAACTCTTTTTTGTTTTTTTAAATTAGAAAGACGCTGTCTGTCACCCAGGCTGGAGTACAGTGGCACAGTCTTGACTCATTGCAGCCTCTACCTCCTGGGTTCAAGTGATTCTCCTGCCTCAGCCTCCAAGTAGCTGGAATTACAGGCATGAGCCACTGCACCCTGCCTAAGGCCAACAACTCTTAAATTTGCCCTATTGAGGGTATTTTCTATATCTTGTAGGCATACTTCATTGTTTTATTATTTTTTCATTTGTCTCCTCTGTGTATTTTTAAATATCTTGTCTTCAGGCTCTCTAATTCTTTATTTTGCTTGATCAACTAGACTGTTAAAAGACTTTGCTGCACTCTTCATATGTCAGTTGCATTTTTCAACTTCAGAGTTTTTGCTTGATTCTTTTAAATTGTTTTATTTGTTAAATTTGTCTCCTAGAAGCCGGACGCAGTGGCTCATACCTGTAACCCCAGCACTTTGGGAGGCCGAGGTGGATGGATCACGAGGTCAGGAGATTGAGACCATCCTGGCCAACATTGTGAAACCCTGTCTCTACTAAAAATACAAAAAATTAGTTGGATGTGGTGGTGCGCACCTATAATCCCAGCTACTCGGGAGGCTGAGGCAGGGGAATCGCTTGAACATGGGAGGTGGAGATTGCAGTGAGCCAAGATTGCACCACTGCACTCCAGCCTGGTGACAGAGCAAGACTCCGTCTCAAAAAAAAAAAAAATTATCTCCTAGATTTATGAACTCCTTCTCTGTGCTATCTTGAATTTCTTTGAGTTTCCTCAAAAGAACGACTTTGAATTCTCTGTTTGAAAGTCACATATCTCTGTTTTTCCAGAATTGGTCCCTGGTGCCTTATTTAGTTTATTTGGCGAGACCATGTTATCGTGGATCATCTTGATACTTGTAGATGGTCATCTGTGTCTGGGCATTGAAATATGGGGTATTTATTGTAGTCTTTGCAGTCTAGGCTTGTTTGTACCTATCCTTCTTTGGAAGACTGTTCAGGTATTCGAAAGGACTTGGGTGTTGTGATCTAACCCATATCTGCATTAGGGGACACCACAAACCCAGCAATGTTGTGGTTCTGGCAGATTTGCAGAGGTACCATTTTGATAATCTTGAATAAGATCTGGAAGAAATCTCTGTATTACCAGACAAAGACTCTTGTTCTCTTCCCTTACTTCCCCTAAACAAATGGAATCTCTCTCTCATTCTCTTCTGATTTGTATGGAGCTAGGGGTGGGATGACACAAGCAACCCTGTGGCCACCAGCACTGGGACTATACTGGGTCAGATCTGAAGCCAGCATAGCACTGGGTCTTGCTCCAGGTCTGCTGTAACCACTACGTGCCTTACTGCCCATGTTCACTCAAGGCCCTGAGGCCCTACAGTCAGCAGGTGGCAAATCCAGTCAGGCCTGTTTCCTTCCCTTCAGGGAGGCAAGTTCTTCCAGGGTCCAGAGGTGCTGGTGGGAGCGAGGGACAGGAGTCCACAGAAGTCTACCTAGTGTTCTTTTGTTCCGCAACTGAGCTGGCACTCGGACCACAAGATGCAGTCCTCACTTTTTCTCCCCTTTCCACAGGTAGAGGAGGCTCACTCTGTGGTCACAACCACCACAGGCCCACAGGAAGTACTGCTAGACTATTTCTAATATTCCCTTCAGGCCCCAGGATTCTTCAGTTAGCTTGTGGTGAATGTTGCCTGGTCTTGGAGTCACTCTTTTGGGCAGTGGGCTCCTCTCTGGCCCAGGGCAGGTCCAGAAATACTGTCTAAGAGCCAAGGCCTGGAACTGGGGACTCCAAGAGCCTGCAAGTTGCTCTAACCCTCTGCTGCTGAGTTGGTACCTAAGGTGCAAGACAAACTCCCTTTACCTTCCCCTCAATTTTCTTAAGGAGACGGAGACTCTTCCTGTAGCTATCACAGCTGGGAATGTGCTGAGTGTCACCTGAAGCCAGCAAGCTTCAGAGTCTCACCCAAGGCCCACAGCGTACTACCTGGGTGTCACTGCTGGTTATTCAGGGCCCAAGTGCTTTTTAGTCAGTAGGTGATGTGTCCTACCAGGACTAGGTCCTTCCCTTCAAGGTAGTGGATTTCCTTCTGGCTCAGAGTGCATCTAGAAATGTCATCTTGGAGCTAGGGCCTGGAAAGAGGGCCTCATGGTTCTGAATGGTGCTTTATGTTATGTGGCTAAGGTGGTATCCAAGATGCAAGACAAAGGCCTCCTTACTCATCACTCTCCTCTCTTTAAGCAGAAGGAAGGAGTCCCTTTCATTGCTGTGAGCTGCACTGCCTGGGGTTGGGAGAGAGATGGCTCAAGCACTCCCTTAGCCAGCCCAGCTGATGTCTCAGTGGGTCATGTGTCCCCCAATCCCACTGTCTGTGAGCTTACTTTAGCACTAAGACTTGCTTAGGAGTTGTAGTCCTTGTGGTCTTGACTGCCTTACAGGTTTATTTAGAGCCCACAACACTTTAGCCTGTGGTAGCAATACTTGCCAGAACTCAAGTTCTGACTTCTAGGATGAACAATTCCACTGTGGCTAGGGCTGATTTATAGATACCCTAGGTGGGCAAGCATCAATTGAGCTGAGCCAAGATTTGCTTTCTGCTGTGACAGGGTGGCACTTAATTCAATGCAGTTTTTCACAGTTGCTACACTCTCCCTTTTTTAAGTGCACAGATTCCTTCTTTGTGCCATGTAGTCACTACTGTGGGTTGGGGAAGGGGTCGCATTGGTAATTCAAGACTGTCTTTCCTACACTCTTCCAGTGTTTATTCCAGCTACATGAAGTTAAAATCAGCTACTGTGAGTGCTCACTTGATTTTAAGTTCTTATGAAGGTGCTTTTTTTGTGTGCAAAGTGATGTTTTACATGGTAGCAGGCAAGAGAGCCTGTGTAAGGGAACTCACCTTTATAAACCATCAGATCTCATGAGGCTTATTTACTATCATGAGAACAGCATAGGAAGGACGTGTTCCCGTGATTAAATTATCTCCCACTGGGAGTCTCCCATGACACATAGGAATTATTGGAGCTACAGTTCAAAATGAGATTTGAGTGGGGACACAGTTAAACCCTATCAGGGTGTGAGCCACTGTGCTTGGCCTGAGCTGGGTTCTTAGCTGGGAGTTTTGGGTTCTTTTCCAAGCTCACTCAGTTCTATGCAATGTAGGACTATAGTCCCTATTTTCTTGCTGGCAGTTGGGGCTGTTCTCAGCTCCTAGAAGCCACTCAGGTCTTTGCCATGTTCTTCTTCCATGTTCAAAGCCAGCAATGGCGAATCCCTCTGAAATTCTGAATCCCCTTTACTAGGAAGAGCCCTGTCCTTTTTAAGATCTCACTGATTATGTCAGGTTAGGTTTACTATGCCAAAAAATGTGACCTCATTATGGGAGTGACATCCCATAGTATTTATAGGTTCTTTCTACTCTCAAGGGGAAAGGATCATATGACAGCGAGGGTCTCTAGGTCATATGAGAATTCTGTTTACCACAACACTCAGTGGATAAGGCAGAAAAATAGAAATTCTACTGGAAAGATATAAAGTGTTATATGGAGGCATCATAGGGTGACAACCTTACTCTATAATGGTAAATGCTTAGCATGTGGTAGATGTTCAATCAGTATTTGTTAACCTGTGGCAAATCCATATATGCTAAGAACACAATAATGTATTGGATGTATGAATCAGAATGAGCTTTATTTGTCAAATAAGAAAACCTATTTGATCTACATATTGGGTAGTTTGATTGTCAACTTTCTGTGTAGGGGAAAATAAATGCCAGAAGGAGGGGCTGGGGTAAATAAATGGCCTTCACACATTTAAGCATTTTGAGCTATTCTCGGGGAAGAAGCTAGAAGAGTTTTGGTGAAAAGCCTGCTCAGGAACCACAGCAGGTAGCTTGATGTCAAAGGCAAGAAAACAGGATCAGACACAAGTTGCCCTTTAGTGGCCCAGTGTTTTTCTTATTTGCTGAGGCGCCTGAAAGAGTCTACTTTCTCACATGGGTTACTAAGTTCCCATTCAATATATGACTTCCCTTGAAAGAGTCAGTGCACTTCCCTGAGAAATGCTCTGATAACCTGGCAACGAATGAGATAGACCTGCCAGACTGGAGTTCAATACTCATTTGTGTTGACAGTATCTCCCAGTGTCTAACAAGAGATTGAATTGTAGTCATAAAAAGTGCTTCTCTGGGGTCATCTAATAAAAACAACACCACTAGGGGGGCTTTCTGATTATGTGACTCCTTCATTTGAAGTAATTTCAAATGAGCTTTATGGACAGATCTGTTTACAGCTGTTTCCCATTCCTGTTTCACAAATGGAAATAAGTTGCCTCTGAAGAAAACTGACTTGCCCAAGGTCTTAGTAAATCAGTTGAAACAAAGAAAAGCTAATGCATTACCCTAGTTTTAAAAATTTTAAATGGAGATGCCTGGGCGTCCTAGCTCATACCTGTATTCCCAGCACTTTGGGAGGCCAAGACAAGAGGATTGCTTGAGGCCAAGAGTTTTAGACCAGCCTGGTCAACATAGCAAGACTCCATTTCTACAAAAAAATTTTAAAAATTGGCTGAGCGTGGTGATGTGCACCTATAGTCCTAGTTACTCAGGAGGCTGAGGCAGAAGGATCCCTTAAGCCCAGGAGTTTGAGGCTGCAGTGAGGTATGACTGTGCCACTGCACTCCAGCCTGGGCTACAGAGTGAGACCCTATCAATTCAGATAGATACTTTAAATTGATGCCTGAGTTTCTAATTTTGATATTCACTTTTAACGTGTATTTTTAAATACCCTATTGCTCTCACAATTCTCTAGTCTTAAAATGCTTGCATCATTTCCTAGGCTGAAAATCTGGGTATTTATAAAGCAACTTAATTACTGAAGATTCAGATAACGTCTGTTTCACCAAGGATGTATGTTTGTAAATTTTAGGTTTACATATTTTTATTTAATTGCTAAATACAAAATTGAATTACCTGACTGAAGTGACAGTCTGATTATTTCAATGTTATGCAAGAAGCATTTTAAGTTTCCTGTGAAGTTCTCAGAAAGAATGATGAAGACCTGTTACTTCTTATGTAAAGTCCAGTTCTAAGTACTCCAGAGTAGATTTAGAAAGCCTTTGCCGCTGCTTATCACACTTCAGCTGTTCAAGGAGGAGTCAGAGAGGCACATAAGTAAGGAAGGATGACTTATATAACTGATGCAGAGACAAGTGTAGGCCTACCAAAATTTCAGTTCGCTACGTTTGAAGCTCTAATGAAGAATAAACACAATGACATCTTGTTATGTAGAAGTAAAGGATGAGTGTACAGAATAAGTTGGAGGTTTATGGCCTATCTGGTAACGTAGAATCTTAGAATGGTTTGATCATTCTCATGGCAGTGGCTAATTCCCATCAGAATATCACTCTTGTAGAGGTTTGTGTTTGGTGAATTCATTCCATCACACGTTAAAATGATAGTAACAATGTCCTAGACAAGTGACCACAATTGATGAAGATGTTGGATGTTTGTGAAGTAAGCCTCTAAACTATGAGTTTGAATTTTTTTTTTAAACAGCAAGTTGGTGTTGAACTAGAACACTTGGGGTATTTTCCTACACTTAGTAGGAAAACACAGAACGTTTTCAGATGTTGAGTTTTAAATTAGGAAACAACAGCAAAGTATCTAGAGACACAGAGTACACCAGAGGAAACCCACAAACCACAGGCTAAGACATTGTTACTGTGTGGACTGACCTTGACAAAATACTCACTCCCTTTCCTCTCACCAGGGCTGGTTTTAGCTCAATACTGGATATTATTGACATAAAAAACTCAGAGCACTAAAAATGTATCTACTCTGTTTTCCTAGTATTTGTTTTTTTTCCTTGTCTCCTGCAATTTTATGTGAGAAATGAGAACTCAGTGTGACCCCACTTATTAAAATCCGGAGGCTGCAACGTGGATAAAGAATATCTACTAAAGGATGTCACGAAAACTCGGTAGGTTTTGCTTCCTTTTGATACTGCTGTGAGGACCAAGAGTTAGTGAAAGAACAAAAATCGAATCAAGCAAGTCTTTCCTTGTTCAGAAACTTAAATGCATATTTGAGAATCAATGGACAATATCAACACTTTGGTAGATGCATTGGAACTGATTTGGCTTCATGCCAAGCTTTTAAGGCTATTGGTGGAGGAGGGAGGAGTTTAACAACAGGAAAACAGCCAAAGAATCTGCACTTCTCTTTTATCATCTTAATCATCAATCATATATAATATTAAGTTGGCAAATAATATGGGAAAATTGCTCTGTCTCAGTTTTAGTTTCCAGGGATGGAAACTATATCCAGATATCCAGACTCAACAGACATCTAAAATTCAGGCTCTTACTCTTCAAAGTTCTGGAGAATATCTATAATGCAATTTCTGCCTATAGAAATCTTTGTGAAATTCTCACAAGTGGGAGATGTTTAGCATAATAGATAGATGTATGATTTGCACCAGATGTATCCTTTGTCTGAAATGCTGGTTTCCATGACTCACATATAGCTATTTCCACCTTGCTATGTAGGGCTCAGTTTATACATCATTCCCTCAGAGAGGACTCTTCTGACCACCCTACCCAATCACTCCATAAGACTTGTTTTATTTTTATCAGAGCACTTGCCACTTCCTCCTATTTTATTTTGTTTTGTTTGCGGTCTGTTTCCCTGCCTCTCTCTTGAATTTAAGGTCCATGGAAGCAGAGACTTTGTCTGTCTTGTTCATTTCTATTTCCCTGTGTCTAGCACATGTCTAGCCAATATTAGGTTCATAATAGATGCCTGTGGAATGACAAATGAGTAAATGAATGAGCAATAAAGTATAGATATATTCTACTAGTACTGAATTCTTTGTTTCCCAGGGAAAGTTATTTGGTCTTAATATTCTGCCTCTCATATTCTTCCTGTTCACCAATGATGTGAAAATGCATACTGTTGCCAGTATATAAGGGTTTACATGAGCCTTTTTCTAAAAGTGTGGAAAGACTTTCTCTAAGAGAAAAACAAGATTATCAGAAAATTTACTTTTAAGATAAACAAATGATAGATAAAAACCGAGAAAGGAAGTTACCTAAGTAAGACAAAGTGGCTCCTAAGTGTAGAAAATTTGATTGAAATGAGACAAAAATGTATTATCATATATGAGACAAAAAAGACAACTAAAAGCATTGGTCAGCCACAAAAGTAGAATAAAAGAATTTTAGATGCAACCTTGCCAGTGCCTGTCCACACATCCAAGGACTGTGCATCCTGGGAGAGCCTCCATCAACATACTACTCTGCTGTGGAATGGTTGCATCTGGTCATCTCAGCCTGATGCAATTATTTGCTTCTTGAACTCTCTTTGTTCTGATTTCCAGGCCACCAAGCAAACTTCGCAGTGTGATTTGGCACACATTTCTCCCTCCATGAGAAATGTACCCATGAACTTGAAGTTCTTCAATCCCAGTGATGATCATTGCTCATCACATATAATAAGTTGGCATCAGGTTTATGTATCTATCCCATAAGCTTGGTAAATGGAGTTGTTCCTAAAAGAGTTGTGCTGACAGTTCATACATCTGAGCTGGCTAGGTTCCCAGCAATGTGCTGGATCCTGATAAATTCACCAGGATGAGGAACTGAAGACCTTGTAAGGGAGGCACAAGAACCGAGCCAAAAGTTTTATTTGAATTTTTGAATTGGTGTCCATCTACTACCAATTAAACACATTGGTGACTTAACTGAGGACAATGTTTTGAATCTTTCTAACCTAAAGGGATGGAGGTAAGTGAAGTCCAAGTCACCATCTCCGTTTCTCAGCATGAGAGGGAAAGAATTTGGGACGAATTATTTGGAAATTCAGATCTCAGCCTCATTTCTTTCTTTAGAGCCTCACCCTGGAGCAAGTCTTTTTAAAAAAAAATTTTTTTTTTGAGATGCATTATTGTTGTGTTGCCCAGGCTAGAGTGCCGTGGCGCTATCTTGGCTCACCGCAACTTCCACCTCCTGGGTTCAAGCAATTCTCCTACCTCAGTCTCCCAAGTAGCTGGGACTATAGGTGCATGCCACCACACTGGGCTAATTTTTTGTATTTTCTTATCAGAGACAGGGTTTCACTGTGTTGCCCAGGCTGGTCGTGAACTCCTGAGCTCAGGCAATCCACCTACCTCGGCCTCCCAAAGTGTTGGGATTACAGGCGTGAGCCACCGCGCACTGCCTAGAGCAAGTCTTAACATGGTGAAAAGGAAAAAGGGGGATTTTATTCTCTTCCATGGGAAACCCTCTCTATGCCTAATGCTTACCCCAATGTCTAAAGCCAAGTTCCTCAGCAGGGGCTCTGCACCAGGGTTTGAGGCCCAGGATCCCAGATGAAGCGTGAATAACCCGTGGATCCAGCCTCTGATTGCCTCTGTTTGGCTGTATATAAATAACATGGGCCTTGGTAAAAGGGTCAGCTCAGTGACTTGTGTCTTTGGCATTGCTGATCTGCTTTTTGATTTCTTTTCACCAGAGATGGCATCTCTCCTGTTTTCAATGACCTTCCCTCTCAACATTTATATTTAGATAAAATCTCATTCACATGGAAGCTTTACTTCTCCTTAACTTCTTTTACATAAAATGTTCTTCCTTTAATTGTATTATAAGAACCTGAAAGCAAATGATAAGGAAGGGGTGTCATATCTTTGTGTCTAAAGTCATGCTATGGTTTGGTGTAAGTTTAAGCAAGATACCCAGCAAGATCTGGGTGTCTTTCACCCAGAGAGGAGAGTGAAGCAGTTAAGAACTTTGGGCTTGACTTTGGGAAGACCTGCTTTCAAACCCGTGTTTTGCCACTCACTTGCTGCTTGATTTTGGTTGTGTTTTTAAATCTTGGGTTTCTCATCTGCTAAATAGCAGTAGTAACTCTTTAGCGTGGTTGTGAAGATTAAACAAAACAATGGATTTGGGGCTTAGCAAACTCCTAGTACACACTACTATTTCTTTTATCATCTCTGCCCTCACTGCTGGATTCTTTTCAGTGCTGCTCATGAGGAAGAACCCTCTTAACCCTCGCCCAGAGGGACTTGCCAAAAACATGTTAAGAGAGGGCTGGGCTTGGTGGCTCACGCCTGTAATCCCAACACTTTGGGAGGCCGAGGCAGGTGGATCATGAGGTCAAGAGATTGAGACCATTCTGGACAACATGGTGAAACCCTGTCTCTATTAAATATACAAAAATTGGCTAGGTGTGGTGGTGCCCGCCTGTAATCCCAGCTACTTGGGAGGCTGAGGCAGGAGAATCGCTTGAATCGGGAAGGTGGAGGTTGCAGTGAGCTGAGATCACGCTGCTGTACTCTAGCCTGGGTGACAAAGCAAGATTCCATCTCAAAAAAAAAAAAAAAAGAGAGAGGACAAGCTTCCCGTCTCCTGTCCCATGCCTGCTCTTTGCTATTCTCATAGCCCTGCCCCATCTCCTGTGTACTTTCCACCCTGAATTGTCTGAAGCTCTTTCACTGTGCCTTTTTTTTTTTGTATGTGCTGTATCCTGAGAGCACTGTAGTAACAGTTCTGCTGGCACCCTGCCTTACCTAGCAGATAAGCTGTGGGCATATGAGCCACAATTTCTATAGCCTTGAGGCCTTAGGCTGGATTTTGGAGACAGAGACCATGAGCTACTGTGCAGGGGAATGTTCTGAGGAAGGGCAAAGTCTGGCAGTGAGAGAACTGGGAAGACGGGAGAGTGGAATCCAGAAATGTTTAGGCCCAGGTGCAGGGGCTGGGAGTGAGAACCCAGATTGCCTGGTGACGGAGATGATGATGTCATTATCCCTGTGTCTCCAGCACCTAGCACAGTGCTCGGCATAAAATAGGCCCTCAAATGTAGGTGGGCGATAATTACTGAGGGGTAAAATTTAAGAACTTTGTTGTTTAAATTGTGTGTGATTGGGGGAATTGTTGATTTGCCTGAATACTGATTACAGCCTCTCTAAAAGAAGCGTAAAAAGACATATTTATGTTGCCTATGTAAAAAGTATTGAATGGCGTTTATGTGACTTGCTTAGATTAACACATAGCAAGCTAATACTTATTACACTTGTCATTACGTCTGTGTCACATTACCTTTGCCGTAAGTTTTGTTTGATTGCAATCGTAAACTCTATGTATGCTTAAGATATGTTTGCAGAAATCTGAGGCTTAATCCACCAGTAACAACAGACACCCTTCTTGATGCTTTAGAGTCCTACCTCGTGAGCTCAGACTTCATAGAATGTATGTGTCCTACGTTTGTTCACTCACATATTTAAAAAAGAAAAAAAAGGACAGAAAGAACATTGCTCAGGACAGTCGGCGGAGGGGGTGGCCTGAATGAAAACAGTCAGTGCAGAACATTGTGCAGGCCCATTCCTGGGGAGTAAAGAATCTGAGACATTTGGAGAAGACCCAGGGAACACAAGGAAGGGGAGGGGGAATCGCAAAAGGCAGGCAGTGAGGAAGCAGCCTGGGGATCTGGCTGGGATTCCAATCCATTCTTAGCTACTTGATACAAAGGCTATTATATTAAAATTCTTCTAAAGAAATATGAATTTCCACAGCACCCTATTTGTGTCCTAAATTTAGAGTAACAAAGCTTGAGCAACTGAATGGTACAAAAACTCTTTTTCCCTCAGAATCAAAGGAAGAGTAAAAATTAGAGTTACTAAGTTAAATTTTTACTTGCGTAGTATTTGTCCTTTCGGTTCTCAAATACTTGTTTGTAAACATAGCTTGAGTTTCACTGAATATATTTTCTTTTAGTTAATAATATAGCTTCCCACATCCAGTCACTTACTAAGCTCTGGACACCTCTAGGTTCTTCAGTAGCTCTCAATCTTCTTAGTGCAGGTTCATCTGAAGGACATCTCAGGGGAAGGCTTCATGTGTAAGCGATTTAGTGAGCGAAGCAAGACAGGGAAGGGGGCGGTTTCAGGCAGCATGTCCCAGAGAGTAGCTTCAGCCTGAGTCCATGGAGAACACTGGAATGTAACTTAGGCCTGCGGATTTGTCCCAGGTGTGATCAAAGCAACTGGGCTTTAAGATTTTATATTTTATAATCCCTGTCTAAAGGCTGTGGGATTTGAGGTGTTAGTGGTGATGGGGGTGGTGTGTGGAAAGTGAACTTTTAGTCACTTTAGGCTTTTTTATGCCTGTGGGCAAGGCACTCCAGTAGTCAAGAAGTGTTCGCCAAAGGAGAGTTGCAGGTGTGAGGTGGATGTGGGCACACAAGCGTGGCTGGAGGATGGTGCACGGAAGATGTCACCAAGGATGCCAGGGGATCTCAGTGGAGATCAGAGAGTGTCCACAGCCTCTCTTGATTCTCTCTGTCCCTACTGTGTATCTTCAGCACAAGTCCCTGTGATTCTTTCTTTTCTGGGTTGCATGATGTGTTCCCAACTGATATCATCTGATCCACAGATTCTTACTGTAGTCTGTGATCTTTCTAAATCACAGATCTGGCAGTGTTAGTCCAGTGCTCAAAAGCCTTCAGTTTCTGCCTAAAGTCCAGGCACCTTAGTGTGACTTGCCTGATACTCTTGATCTGACCCCAAACTCTTAGGGCTGTACTCATACAGCACAGTGGTTGTTATGGACTGAATATTTGTGATTCATATCCATATATTGCAATCCTAATGCCAATCCCATGGTAATGTATTAGGAGACGGAACCTTTGAGAGTGATTAAGTCACGAGGGTGAAATCCCCATGAATGAGATGAGTGCCCTTATAAAAGGCACTCCAGAGAGCTCTCTCACCCCTTCAGCCATGTGGGGATGTGGCAATAAAATCCTGGGCCTTCTAGGAACCAGGAAGTGGGCCCTCAACAGCCCCTGAATTTGTTGATGCCTTGATCTTGAACTTCCCAGCCTCTAGAACTTTGAGAAGCAAATATTTATCATTTAAACCATCCATATGATATTTTTGTTATAGTGGCCCAAATGGACTAAGACACTGGTATGGCTTGCTGCTCTCTGATCTCTGGAATTCTGTAATGCTATGCCTACTACCTGGAAAAATCTTTGCCCACCTCCTCCCCTGGCTCACTGTTCCTTACCTTTGAAGATCCAGCTCAATCTTTATGGCCTCTGGCTTTCCACTGTGCACTGGGCTCATGCCACTGTAATATTTGCCACACTTGTTTTCCCACCAGACTGTGAGCCTCTTTAAGAGAGCCTTGTGCCCTGTTCACATCTGCATTGCATGACTCTTGAATTCTATTAGAGAATAAGGTGAAATGAAGGAGATGCAGGAAGTCTGTTTTTGCAGGGAGCTGCAGAATGAATGTGATTTCAGCTACATGGGCCTCATTCTTCAAGAGTTAGGCTGGCCGGGCGCGGTGGCTCATGCCTGTAATCCCAGCACTTTGGGAGGCCAAGGTGGGCAGATGGCCAGAGCTCAGGAGTTCAAGATTACCCTGGGCAACATGGTGAAACCCTGTCTCTACTAATATAGAAAAATTTAGCAGGGTGTGGTGATATGCGCCTGTAGTCCCAGCTACTTGGGAGGTTGAGGTAGGAGAATTGCTTTAACCTAGAAAAGGGAGGTTGCAGTAAGCTGAGATTGCACCACTGCACTCCAGCTGGGGAGACAGAGCAAGTCTCTGTATTAAAAAAAAAAAAAAAAAAAAGTTGGCCAAAGGACCCAAAGTAAGAGGTTGGTTCCCTACTATGCACCAGATAATGGGCTGGATGTACATCATCACATTTAGGAGACTAAATGTACATCAAGCCTATTATCTGACACATAGCAGGTGACCAACCTTACCTTTGAAGATCCAGCTCAATCTTTATGGCCTCTGGCTTCCCACTGTACTGAGGGCTCACGCCATTGTAATATTTGCCACGCTTGTTTTCTAAGAGGTAGCACCATCAAGAAACTATAAAATGGAGTATGTCTCTTGAGATTAGAGACTTTTTTGTTTTCAGAGCTTTTCTGGTTTCCTGATGGCGCTACCTCTGAGAAAGAAAATTTAACTCATACACTCAATTTGGCCTGCATCTATACTGAAAGTGGTAGAGATATGTAAGTAAGCCAATTAAATGTATATTTTTGAGGGTCTTGGATTTCAGGTGAAGATATGGCAGTGCAGTAGATGTCAAGTGTGACATGAATTAAACATGAAATCTGATTGCTATGGGTTGAATATTGTCTCCCCAAAATTTATATGTTGAAGTCCTCACCTCCAGTATCTCAGAGTATGACTTTATTTGGAAATCAGATCATTGCAGTTATAATTCAAGATGAGGTATTACCGGAGTGGGGTGAGCCCCTACATCCGTACAAAAAGAATGCCGCACAAAGAATCAGATATGCATATCAGGAAAATGCCATGTGAAGATGAAGGCAGAGATCAGGATGATGAAAGATGTCTCTAGAAGCCAAGAATGTCAAAGATTGCCAGCAAACCACCAGAAGCGAGTAGAGCGACACGGTACAGATTCTCCCTCCCAGTCCTCAGAAAAAGACACCCCTGCTCACACCTTGATCTGGACTTGTTGCTTCCAGAACTGTGAGACTATACATTTCTGTTGTTTAAGCCACCTGATTCGTGGAAATTTGTTGTAGGAGCTTTAGCAAATTCATACACTAATTAGTCAATGAAGACACAGGCATAAAAAACAGTGTATTTTGTAGTGTGATGAGGTTAATAGTGGCATACGTGCAACATACAGGTGTAGCACAGACAAGAGAGGGATTGGCTGTGAGTTTTGGGAAGGAGTTCTATACAAGTGGTGGGTACTGGTGAAAGGAAAGTTGCGTAGAAGAGTTGCATGAGCCAGGTTTTGAAAGCTAAAGATGATGAAGACTGATTTTTCTCTATGGTGGTTATGGCATTCATAGATAAAGCCAACTACTGTCCAATATTACCCCGATTTTCTCTTAAAAAATCTTTGGTGGGAGCTGTGCAGAGAGGCCTTAGCAGATATGGGAGCAAGCAAGTGGATTTGGGCCTAACAATGGCATGTGGAAAGCAGCCTGTGATCTTGCACCAATGGGTGTCATTCCACTCCCATCCCCCACCTCTGAGGCAGCGCACCCTTTGTTCTTCCCTTTCTTTTTTTCCTTTGAGTAAATCTGTTTACTACCCAGAAAAACTAGGAAGGAATAGGCGAGTTGCCCAGGGCAGATGGTGCAATGTTAACAGATGACACACAGAAAGCAGAACTCCTCAGCTCCTATTTTCCTTTTACATTCTCCAGCAAGGCTCTTCAATTGAAATGGCATAAAAGAAACATCATTAAAAGGAAATTGAAACACAAGGTCCGTGAGAGATAGTGAGGGAACCCACTGTCTGGTTGATTTAAATGGTTTTATGTCTTCAGATCCTAGTGAGTTACACCCAAATAATAAAATAACTTACAGAAAAGACCAATGAGCCACCAAGGAGACATTATTTTCAGTGATTTTTCAAAAAGAGGTTCAGGATAATTTGAAATGTGCTTCAAGCCTAGAGAAAGGCAAATGTTGCTCTCAATTCAAAGAAATATGAAAGATAAACTCACAGAAAATACCAGTTCATACTGATTCCCAACAAAGATTTTTTGTTATTTTATTTTACTTATGCACATACAAACGTACAAAGAGGAAAGGAGGTAGCAAGGGGAAGGGAGAAAATGAAGGAATGAGAGAGAGAAAGAGGGAGAGAAAACAGAGCAGGAAAGATAGAAAAGGGAGAATAAATTTATTAGCTTTATGAAAATTACTTTAAGTTTACACCATTCAATTTTCCTATGGTTGTGACTTCAATAATCCAGCAACATTTTATAACAGTCTATTAAGTAAGCATGATGTGTGCCATGAGAAAATAAAGGAGATGACTATTAAGAACCAAAGAAGGTTAATAAGAAAAAGTCATGCTAAACTTAGAGCTTTTTTCCTTCCCAATTTCCTTTGCTTTGTCTTTTCTCATTTCCCCAGTGTAAGAAATCCCCCCTCTACTTTTATTTCACCCAGAGATGCAGCACTACCTAACATCAAACAGAACGTGAACATCTGCAAGTTCTACACAATATTTCCCAGGAGCTAATTGGATCAGAAGAAAAGGCAGTGCTGATCACAGAGTTTGCTTGTCAGTCCCCAAATTGTATTTTCTATTTTCCAGGTTCCTCATCCTGAGGCCTTCTTCCCTTCCTTCTTTTCTGAGTACCCACAAATCCTGGGCTTCTTCCTTATCCACTTCCCACTTGTTCCTGTTCTCATAACCTTTCCAGTACATTTGTCCATCCAAGAGCTGGCTGCTGGCTTGCTTTGGTCAGATGACTCCTCTTAGGGTCTGGATCCTTGATTGATAGCTGGGACCAGGAACCTCTGAGCAATCCACCTCTCTGATGCAGACTGTCTTTATGAACTACACTTACTGTGAATTTCAGTTCCCTTCTCACAAGTTGGACTCATTTCTGCTTCTTGAACTATGTCATTGTTATTCCTTTGTTCCATATTAATCAGAAAACAACTCTTCAAAACACATCATTACCCCAGGATTAAGAGCCTGGGCTCTGGAGTAAGACTGTGATTGTTATCACTAAAAAGTAAAAATCAGTTCATTTTTCTCTCTTGTTTCAAATCTTCCACAAAATTTTCACCATGTTTAGAATAAAATCCTAACTCTTTACCATGACATGTAAGGATCGAGATGATCTGGCCCCTGCCTACCTCTGTCATCACTGCGTACCACTCTTTACCATTTTTTTTTTAATATGCCTTATTTCTGTTTTTTAAACATGTCAGATCTGTTCTTGCTTCCCGCCTTTATACTTGCTCGTACTTTTCCCTCAGATCATCACATTCCTGGTTCATTCTATTCATGAAATTTTTAGCTAAAATTTTTTCTTCTTGGGAGAAATCTTCCTGACTACCCTGTCTAAATCAGCCCTCTTCTCCCACTACCAGTTAGTTCCTGGCACTTTATGGTGCTGTTTTGTCTTTGTGACACTTGATGTCCTCTAGAATTACCTTGTGCATTTACGTAGTGACTTTATTTCCCTTGCCTTGACCTCCACAGAATGTAAGCTCCGTGAGAGCCAGGACTCTATCCCCAGTCCCCAGTTTCTGCTATGTATTAGGTACTCAATAAATAAAATGAATCAGTGAATGCTAGCTCCATACTTCCTGGGCTACACAGCCATGAACTAATTGTTCCCATGGGTTTTAGTTCCTGATTTTTACAATGTGGTTAGCAACCCTTGTCTCATTGGAATGTTGTGAGTGTTGAATGGGATCACACAGGTAAGGTGACTAGAGCGCAGTGGAGAATAGAAAAGGCACACAATAACATGAAGGGTTATTATAATGTGCCACTCTCCATGGAAGGCCATGGGAACACAGAGATGAGTCTAACAAAGACCTTTTCCCAGAAGTGCCCATTCATTTTGTTTGAGCAGACATTAAAGTTGTTGCAGGCCTTGGACACCACACCCCACTTTCCCTGCTAAATGTCTCCTGGGAGCCAGAGTCTCCCCAGGCCCTGTCACATCTGGTCGTTGGGTCATGTTCTTAGGCCTGCTTATCCACATTGCCTTGCCTTATGGTGAATAAACAACCAAGATGCACTGATAATCCCTGAGATTACAAAACTAACCCAATTCACTTTTATGGGTGAAGCTACTAGACAAGTATTTCTAGGTATAGCACAGGGTCTGAGTGTCTCTGTATTTTAGCAGAGAATACAACAGACATTTAGATATTATAGACGATTATGAGAATATGCTTCTTTGACATTAATGACTATTTAATTAGATAAACCTGAAAAACTCCCAATTTTTTTCAAGTTTAAAAAGCACTCTTAAGATTACAAACAGTAAGGAAGATTCATAGGTAGAAGACTGGATCTTTGAATTATAATTTGATTTGATTACATAGGGGGTGTATAATTTATTCACTCCTCTGCCAGTCTCTTATTAGAGTATCCTGAAAGGCGATGAGCTTCTGAGCCTAGTATCTCTGTCTTCTAATTATTTGCACATAGTTCAATGATGTCCATAGCATGATACCATTTTGCTGAAAAATATATATTCATGAATGGAAGAAAAACAGCAGAAGGACATACATAAACATGTTAATACTAGAAATAATATGTCAGCCTTTTTTTTTCTTTATGTTTTTCAAACTGTGCTGCTGCTTTGACTCTTATGACTTTTGTAGGTAGAAAAAAACTAATGCAAATCAACTGCACACTTTTACAGGATGGGAGAAGGATGACGTGTAGGTCTTTCTTGTTAGGAAAGACTTGGGGATTGAGGTGATTGCCAGTCTCAGAGCAGGGATGTTTGAGATGAGGACCAAGGACCAAGGACCAAGTAGCTGTGTCTGAGACAAGGATGACTTCCAGAACAGGTGGGAAGTGGTTCCCAATGCTGCATCATGGCAGGTCTCAGTCCCACCTTTTAAGAGGCTTATTTTGAAGTTAGGGTGAAGTAAACTTTGGCTTAATTTTAAGAATAAATTTCTCATAAGTATAGCTATGGAGAGAATGGCCATTTTGTTAGATTGTACAGTTCATCTTCAGCAGGTGGCCTTTCTCGAACAGAGTTGCTAAAAAGAGGATTTCTATACTGGGTGGAGAGTTGGATGGGATGATATTTTATATTTTCTTCTAGGCTAGTAGACGACATTATCAAACCTGCCACTCTTTCTTCTTTACTACTTATATTATCTCTATGAGATGGATATTACTATTATTAGTGAAGAAATTGATGCTCAAATAGGTGAAATAATTTGCTGAATAATCAAGATCTTCCAAGTTTCTTAGCTGGGATTTGAGCTTAAATCTACTTGTCCTCCAAGCCCAAAATGTTCTATGATGTTCTGCTACTTTCCAATCTGTGATTCTGTACTCACTTCCTCACTTTCTTTTCTCTTCTCTCTGTAGATTTTCACATTGCTTTCTTTCTGTTTCCGTGACTTAGACAATAATGGCATCTGTAATATGTTTGGTTTTGATTTGGTTCTTAGTATTGATATTTAAGGTAAAGAAATAAATGGCTGACTCAGGTAGCAGAGCCATTATTTATTACTATTATTATTATTAATTATTGTTTTCAATGTAGTTGAAGAGATATGAGTTTATAATTTTAAAATTTCCAATGAGTGTCTAGAAAAAACAATCTTAAGTGTTTCAAGATTATTCTTTTTTAATACTGAAAGGTATACTATGAGGCTTTCAGTAGAAAAGTAATAGGAGACAAATTGACAGCAAATTGAAAATAAAAGCATCTGGTTTAGTGCTGTTCTCATCCTGGGTTCCTCACATTTCTTTTATTTGCAGTGTACCCTCTCCCTTTTGTATGCAATTGCCAATTATTCTACATGGATTAATCCCTAGGAGTAGTTTCTCTGCACATTCTCCACGAGGCAGTAGCCCTTAATTAGGATGCCTTGATACTCTGGTGTGGTCCACCACATGTAAGTTACACTGAACTCCCTGGGACTTGCAGAAGCATGGCCCATTCTACATATGCTTCAGCCCCACTGTCAAAATCTTTGTAGTTGTGGCTCCCCCCTACACTTGAATTCTGTTGCTGCAGCAACGAGCTCAAGAAGAGCCTCTGTATAGGAATAGAGCTAAGGAGGATGTTAAGGCTCAGGCGAACTGACCCCTTGACAGCCTAACATGGAGGCTTTTATCTTTGAATTTAACACATTTGTCAACTTGACAGGAAGCTTGGGCTGCAGATTCCTGCCCTTGGGAGACTCTGAGGCCCTGCAGAAAGGGCCCAGGCATGGGAGTCAGACACATGGGAGGGTGTGGGGGTAAATCTTTGCCATGCAACTTACTGTGCTAGAATCTTATTTCCCCTGTATAATTCCATCATCTATAAAATGGGGTAATAATAACTGTTCACGGGGTTTTTGAGAAAATTGAAAAGTTAATAATGCAGAAACAAGGATGTGGAGATAAACAGGGAAATACAAGCAAAACAATGGGTTAAAAAAAAAAACCAATCATGGCCCTGCTTCACAAATCTTTATGTCTGATTTTTACCCTAGTCAAATATTTGTAAACTGTCATGGAGATAGAGTTTTTGCCAGGCTCAAAAGAACTATCTTTCAGTCCGAACAGCTTGATAATAATGGCCAAAACCACTGTGGGATTACACATGAAAATGAATGCCAAGGAAAATAAATAAATTGATTAACAAAGAGTAATTGCTATTTAATCACAATTCGGGAAACACATTTTTGCCCTTTATTACAGCCATTCTGTCTTTAAACTATTGTATTTTGTCAAAAGAACACACACTTGTAGTGCTTCAGAGTGAAAAATAATACATTTTTCAAGTGTTCACCATGTCAGTGTCAGGCCGTGAAAGTAGTTATTAAAAACCTTAGCTGCACTTTCAAGCAAGAAATAAAGTAAAACATAAACTGCTTTCATGAAATGAAGCTAGTTACAACGATCAATGGTCAATAATAGTATATGTTATTTATTCTACCATGGAGCAAGAGGCAGAGAGGTTTGAAAATGACTGGGTAAATATCAGTCTATTTTATTTAATAAGTGATAGCTACTTCCTACATGAAGCAAAACTCAGTCTGTTTATCCAGAGCTCACATTTCAGTCTCATATTCATCATTGGCTGAATAATCAGAAGCCATCATTGTGGGCCAAAGCTGGGAGATTTTTGGTAAGGATTCTGTGACGTGGTTACATAGAAGACCAACTGGATTTGGTGAAGGCTGGATTACTTACACAAAGTCCAAAGATAAATTTAGTTGAAAACTGGTCACAGGTATCCTTGCAGTCTCAAAGGGCATTTCTGACTAGACAAACAGCGTCTACCAACATCCCCTCCACTGAAATAAACAGCCGAGTGTTCCCTTGCCACAGGCTGGGTAAATACTAACTAAACTGTCTGCCTGTATGCCAGTCAGAGCAACACTCCCTATTTTTTAGCAAAATATTTTTCCACTCTGGCCATCCAAGAAACTCTCCAAATCCAATACATTTCAATGGACTTTTTAGGCTTCTCTATTTTTCTCACTATTTATAGCTTTCAGATGTTGGCAGGTAGGGGACTATATTTTCTTCAGAATAAAGTTAGAAACAGCAGCAGTGCTGTTTCATCATATGCCACACAGTATTAAGTCAGTATTAAAACAATCCTTCTTCTTTAGGAGTGTCAACACTGATGAAGGCTAGAAAACAAAATAAATGCCTCACCAATATTGTGTCAATGGTCGTATTGATATTGTACAGAGTTTTGTGGCGTGAGGACTTGGGAATGGGATCCTGAGGGAAAGCCCAGTCTGTTCAAGAGTAATGTGTGGGAATAGCATTTGCGAGGCTGAAGTACAAAAGTCCAGGAGGCCAGATCTGCCCCTTCCGTGAAACTAAGACTGAGCAGGGCATAAAGGGAATGTAAGAGTGCCTCAAGGCATGTAGTATTTAATAAATTACCAACTGCTTGCAAACACAACATCTTACTAGTCCTTAGAACAACCCTAGGCAATAGAAGAGGTAATTATTCACCTCACTTTATGGATGAGGAAACTCAGTTTCAGAGAGATGACTTAACTGGGGTTGCCTGGCTAGCATGCGGCACAGCCGAAACTGGCGGCCCAATCTTCTGATGGCTAATCTTGTTTTCTTCCCCAACTCACACTGCTCCTCCAAGAATTCAGCCCATGGAGCTTTCCCAGGCTCACTGGGAAGAAAGTCTATTCAAATGAAAAGGCCAGTGAATAAAGAGAAAGAGACAGTAAAGGTTTGGGTTAGAGAATAAAACCCAGTATCCTAGTTGCTAGAAAGGATTATAGCGGGCAGATTAGGAGGTGATAGTCTGACACATCTGAAATGTGGAAAAGTTGAGTTTAAATCGTCAGTTTTGTCACTAAGCAGCTAGGTGACCTTCTGTGTCCTCATCTGTAGAGCTTTAAGGACTCCCTGGGGATTGTGGTAAAATCACCACAACGAAGCCCTTCCGGGGTCACTTGAGAGACAACCTTTAAGATTTTGCCCTAGGCCGCCTGTGGTAGGATTCATCAAGGAGGCATGATTTCAACTAAGGAACTGTAGCAACAGAGACGGAAAGGAGAAGAGAAATATGGACAGGGAAATAGTTGAGTCCAGTTATGGTGACAAGGGTGGGTGTGCTGCTTATGTGGGATAGTAAGGAGACATTTGATGGATAGGTGATACAAAAACAAAATATGTGCAAAGTTCAACCATTACCAAGCCAGTTTTATCCATGGAATTAATCAGTTTGGACATTTCAGATCAAAATGTACTCCTTTGCCCTTTAACCAATTATCAAGATAGTTGTCCTAAGTCTTCTTTCCTTCTTTTCCTCTCCCCTCCCTCCCTCCCTCCTTCCTTCCTCCTACCTCCCTTCCTTCCCTTTTTCCTACCTATCTCCCTTCCTTTCTTTCTCCCTTCTTCCCTCCCGCCTTTTCCTTCCCCTCTCCTTTTCTTTCCTCTTTCCTCCCTCCCTCCCTTCTACTTTGCCAGCTTGTAGACACAGACTTCTTTGGAGTATATTTCAGGAGGGGTGGATTTGTTTGTCTAGGGCAGGGTTGTCAAATACCGGTCATGCATGCTGCCACACCCCTGCCATGACAGACAATGCTAATCAATCACTGCTCTCTGGGCATGATCTCAGGATTCACTTCAAGGTGCATGGGTTGGTTAGAGTTGGCTCAAGCGACATGAGCTGTTTGCCAACATAAATCTAGGACACAAATGGATCAAATATGGCTTTCCATTTTAAAAAAGGTTAAAGTATACTAGAAAATATACTTCCTTTAACCTTTTAAAACATTCCACCCCACCCCCTACTGTTTTAATCTCAGCAAGAGCCTCAAGCAAAAATAGACAAATGTTATTTGAAGTTGCAATCTAGTGAAGTGAGGGTCTAGCAAAGATTTTTTAGAAGCCTGAATGTGTTTCATGAATGAATATCACCTTTTGAATATTTTGTCATACAAATTGGCTTCTGGACATTTTGATGTTTGCCTCATGCAAATTTGAATTTCCCTAGTGCTAAAATTTGGTTTTGCTGCTTTAATGCAAATATGTTACATATGTACATAGACATAGAAGTTAAGAACTTAGTTTCTGAAGCCTATGTTGGAACCCCAGCTCTGTCTGTTTCTAGCTGAGTGCCCTTGAACAAGTTAATGTTATCTTTCTGAGCTTCAATTTTCTCATACTGATAAAGGTAGTAATCATCATTGTTCTCTCACAAGCTTATGGTGAAGAGCAAATGAGATAATTCATGTATAACATTTAGCATAGTATCCTGCACAAAATAATACTCAACAAATGTAAGTTTGTGCGTGTGTTGTATGTAGCTACTACTATCTATCCAGGGTGAATTAAGGACTTTGATGCTTATTGAATTGTTTGGCTTAATGTTACATTTCTTTGCTTTTGTGGGTTTAAGTCAGAGTTTTAATGCTACTTGAATTGTTCTGTGGTTCCATCATGATTTTTTTTTTGTGTGTTTGAACTCCAAGAAAAATGTCCTCTTTTTTGGTAGCTGATATATTCAAACCACTAGTGCTAGAAGAAAAATAATCTGTCATTGAAGTAGATGAGAGTTGACATGACAGACTGTGCACTCTATCTTAAACATTCACAACATGCATAATGTGGTCCCTATGGAATGAAATAACTCCTTTAGAGTCTTCGCAGTCCCGTGTATATGGCTTTCCTAGAGTGAAGCCATTATAATTTGAAAGCAGCTATGCCTGTTTGGGGAATAAAACATCAAGGAAAAAAAGACATTTCACATACCAAACAATTGACATTTATATATTGTTTAGACGTGTGTGCATATATATGCACAAGAGTATGTGGATGGTGTGGCTGGGAGTGGTGGCTCACACATGTAATCCCAGCACTTTGGGAGGCTGAAGAGGTTGGATCACCTGAGGTTGGGAGGTTGAGACCAGCCTGACCAACATGGAAAAACCCCGTCTCTGGTAAAAAATACAAAATTAGCTGGGCGTGGTGGTGGATGCCTGTAATCCCAGCTACTCAGGAGTCTGAGACAGGAGAATTGCTTGAACTCAGGAGGTAGAGGTTGTGGTGAGCTGAGATTGCGCCGCGGCACTCCAGCCTGGGCAACAAGTGCGAAACTCTGTCTCAAAAAAAAAAAAAAAAAGACGACTATGTGGATGGTGCACATAGGTATGTGTGGTGTTTTAAACTCTAGTGTTTGATATATTATTGCTTACTAAGTAGAAGTAGTTTCTTCAGAATCCAAAACACTTGAAATCCTGATTTTATTATTTTATTGGTCATGTGATTTTGAACAAACTCCCTGCTAAATCTTAGGTAACTCATATTTAAAATGTGGATAATGATATCTTCATATTCTTTCATAGGAAGGATAAACTCATGTGAGATAATATATGTAAAATGTATGGTAAAATATTTGGCACATTTCAATCTCTCAAATAATAGAGCTATTAATAATAATAAATAAGTAAAACAAGTAATTAAAATAATGTCTATGGCAAGGCAAACTGATTTTCAACTTCATTATTCAATGTCCTGCTTTGATTTTTATTTTATAGAATAATCATTTGCTAGCTTAAGTAATACATCATTCCTTAATTATAACTGTCAAGTGAAGACTTCACTAATCTATGCCTCTTCTAAGAAATGTAAGCACTTGAGCAAATAACTAATTTCCTGACCCTGAGTTTCCTAATCTAAGAGGAAAGTCTATCTCAGTGGCTGCTTTCTGTCATAGCCATTCTTATTGAAAGGATGAAATGAAATAATGGATTTTACAGGTCTGTGTAAGGCACAAACTGGCCATACAACTGGAGAAAGGATATAAAATTGTACATACTTATGAAATACTCAAATATTGATAGGCAGTGTCTAAAGAAGACCAGAGTATTAGAATAAACAAACAAATAATTAGCCCAATAGCAAGTGGAGATGATTACCTTTTCTAAGTATTCTTCTCAAGGGAAAAAGTTGACTTGTGCAGTCATTCACTGCATAATGACATTTTGGTCACAAAGACTGAATATACGACAGTCGTCTCATAAGATTATAATACTGTATTTTTACTGTACCATTTTATATTTACATATGTTTACATACACAAGTATTTCCATTGTGTAACAGTTGCCTACAGGATTCAGAATTCAGTACAGTGACACGCCTCATAGCTTTGTAGCCTTGGAGCAATAGCCTATACCATATACTTCCTTGTGTAGTAGGCTATACTATCTAGGTTTGTGTAAGTACACTCTGATGTTTGCACAATGATGAAATTGCCTAATGATGCATTTTTTTTTGGAATGGCTCCCCGTCATTAAGTGACACATGTCTGTGTTTGTTTTTAATAAGAAATTACAGTACATGCTAAGTTTTGCCTTTAAAAATTTTTTTGGAAATAAATAGCATTCCCAAAAGGCCTCTTGGGTTTGTAACTGTGCTATATTTCCATGTTAGATATATCAAGATAATAACATTTGATCAAACACAATCTACATGGAGTGACCAGATACTACTGAGTCTCTGTTGATCACATTACTGTGGATATGAGACAACAAACAGGTTTTGCCAGATGTTCCAGTATAAACAGCCTCTCTGCTGTCAAAACCTGGAGCTGAAGTATAGAAGAGGGATATTTCAACCTTCTTCATACTCCAGTAGAGAAGGAGCCATTATTATTTACTCAACTTGTCAAAGAGAAACATTAAATCAATTTAATGATTTAAGAAGAGTGAATTTGAAATTGGGAGGCAAATCTACCATTTACTTCCATGTAGTTTTTCTGACATCTGTAAAACAAGGCTAATGATATCCACATCACAAGACTCTCATAAAAATTTAAAATTTTTTCCTGAGAAATTCCTTTGTACATGAAAAAATACTATAACTAGGTAAATTAGTAAGGTAGTATCCTAGTCTTTTTAAAATTCTCACTGAGGTTGTGCTTAGTTTGTGAGGTTTGGAAATTAACTTGAATCGTTAACTCACCCAGGTTAAAATTTGGCCTCTGGAGCAAAACAACTCTTTATTAGCCTCAATTATGTCAAAAAACAAGTGTTGAGCCCAGCTAGTTCTATCCGGGGAAGATGGCAGTGGCTGGGGCAGCGTCCACGGAGCCACTGGTGTAATGGTCCACTTAGCAGTTGGGGAAAACTTTTGGTCTGGATGTCAGCAAGGAGATCATGCACAGTGCTTCCAAAAAAATGAAACCTTAGATGGGCAGAAATCAAGGGACCAGCTAAAGTTGGGTAGGAGGAAAGGGAGAAACAGGCAGGAAGTTCCTGTATTTGCTGAACTTGACACAACTGCAGAGGTAAAACACCTTTTGATTTGCCCAAGGGACAAGAGAACAGCAACTCTTTGAAGAAGAAGACAAAGTTTGTCAATTTACACACAAGAGAGGGACCAATAGGCTTGCAGTCTGCTCCCCAGTTGCCACCCTTGTGATTGCCTGGGCCAGAAGCACAAGCTCATCAATAGCTGTGTGATTGGTGGGCTTGTTGTTTGTGAACAAGAGGATTCCAATCCTTGATTATTCTGTGTCACTCTGGTATATACTCATGAATAACAGGATATTTTACAGCATGACTCAAATGAGAGCCAGAAACTGCTAAAGAAGCTCATGCCATCGATGGAGAATTCTGGAAAGGTAGACATCTCTGCCAAGAACTTTCTGTGTCATCGAGAATTTCAAATTAAGTCTGGTCTGGTGAAGGCTATCAAGCACAAAGACAAACTGCAAACTGTTGGAGTTGGACCAGGCTAGTTTGCAAAGGAACCACCCAAGTCATTGATGATGATCAGATTACTTTGCCAGTGATTCTAACCTGTGGTTGTCCAAACTTGAGCGGGAAACCAAACAAGAAGTGAGAAGAGGAGTTGAGAGAACTTCGACATGCTTCTCAACTCTCTAAGAAGGTCACCATTAACTTTACAGGCAGGGAAGATCCCGGAAAAAGAAGATCCATTAGCAGAATATCACGGCAGAATACGTGAGACAATATAGGCCTTTGCCAAGGAAACCTTGAACCAGACACTGACCACATTTGATATATTTCCTGAAGAGCCTTTGGGAATTCTGATAAATCTCAACACGTACCAGACCCCTCTCCAGTGGGTTGACCACACAAGTGCAGCCTCACGGAAGAAGGCTTCCCATTCAGCAGGATTGGGACTAGAGTTCAGCTCATTTCATACCACTTGCGAATGCAGGATTAAGACTTTCAGGGAGGTTTGACAGTGTGTCATGCCTCTCTATACATTATCCTTGGGTTTCTTAGCTTTGTTAGAGGGATTAGAAAAGGATGGAGTGCAGATCAGGATCTGCCACAGAGGACAACTTTGGAGAGCAGTCGTAGCCAAAACTTCCCTCTGCCTTCAAGAAGTCTCAGAACTCCAGGCTACATATCATCTTCTTCATGGGAAAGATGTGGAATTTCCCAGTGACTATCCATCAGGTTGTCTTCTGGGCTGTCTGAACCTAATTGGTTGTTTCAGAAGCAATTTAAGGAGCAGTTTCCAGACATCAGTCAAGAATCACGTTCTCCACTTGTTTTCATCTGCAAAAATCCTCAGCAAATGGTTGTGAAGTTTCCTATTAAAGAAAATAAAAAAATCTGGAAACTGGATTCCAAGATCCATCAAGGAGCAAAGAAGGGGTAAATGAAGCAGAATATAGCTTTCTGACTCAGCAGAAAAGAATCTATACAGCACAGTGGAGTTTGGTACACTAAAATTGCCATCCACTAGTTTTTTGGAATTGAAGCAGTAGAAATCTAAAGGCTTGGCATCAGGCTTGAATCTCTCAAAATTTAAACTCTCACCAAAATCTGTATTTTTCTTAAGGAGTAGGATCCTTACTGATGTAGTGGCTCAAAATCTTTGAATACATTATTTATAAACTATTTGAAAAAAAGTTCAGGAGTATTTCCTATTATTTGCAGGTTACTGAGGTTGCAAACTTGCAGGTTTCTATGTAAAACATTTTCTCTCTCATCTTTCTTTTGACATCGGAAAATACAATGAGATCACGGAAAAACATGAAAAGAGGAAGAAGAGTGTGGTGTATGAGACACTGGTTGAGTGCAAAAGGTATATAGTCAGATAGACTCAAGTTTTAATATAACCTCTGGTACTCACTAAACCTGTTACTGTTTATAGATTAAATTAGGTAATACTTCTTAAAGACCTCACCAAGTCTGTGCTACAAATATCAGAAATACATGAAAAAATATTAGTACTCAAATTGGCATTCAGGTAATAGGGGAATCCCCTTTTTCTTATGCAAGAAGAGATCAGGCTGTAGAGAAATGAAAGAGTAGATCAGGCTCTTTCAGGCTGTAGAGAAATGAAGAAATGAAAGAGTACAGTGATAGCTGTTATCATGAGTCTTTGAAGGGGCTTGAGACACAGAATTAGAAGTGCAGGGTATAGAATGTCTAAAATTTACCTTCGGATAATGTGAAAACCAAAAAGTAATTAACAAACAATGAATACACACACACACACACACACACACACACACACACGACCCTTGAGCAATGTGGGGGTTAGGGACACCAAGGTCCTGTGCAGTCAAAAATCTATATAACTTTTGATTTCCCCAGAACTTAGCTACCAATAACTTACTGTTGACTGGAAGCCTTACTGATAACATGAATAGTCCATTAACAAATATTTGTATGTTATGTATATTATATATTGTTTTCTTACAATCAAGTAAGCTATAGAAAATAAATGTTATTAAGAAAATCATGAGGAAGAGAAAATGTATTTGCTAATAAAGGTCTTTATTCTCATTGTCTTCATGTTGAATGGGCTGAGGAAGAGAAGGTAGAAGAGGCGTTGGTCTTGCTGTCTCAGGGATGGCAGAGGCAGAAGAGGTGGAGGAGGTGGGAAGGGAGGCAGAAGGAGCAGTCACACTCAGTGTAACTTTTATAGGAAACTTTTGTGTTAGTAAACCTGTGTAATCCAAATCTATGTTATTCAAGGGCCAACTATGTATGCATAGCTTTATGGAAGTACACAATTTAATACATCATTTACTCACTGTATGTACAGGTTTACTCACTGTAAGTATGGCTTAGTGATTTCTAGGAATTTTATAAACTGTATGACAATCACAACAATTCAGTTTTCTTTTTCTGTCTTTTTTTTTTTTTGTGGGGGGGGATGCAGTTTCACTTTTGTTGCCCAGGCTAAAGTGCAATGATGCAATCTCGGCTCACAGCAACCTCCACCTCCTGGGTTCAAGTGATTCTCCTGCTTCAGCCTCATGAGTAGCTGTGATTACAGGTGACTGCCAC